>CAODLS012730111.1:0-14078 GCA_948243855.1 Flueggea neowawraea
AGAACCCACCTTCTACATACGTATAAGACCTCCAGAATCTCCAACGCACGCAGAACGCGCGTTAGACTCTTCCAACCAAAAGTAACCCTAAAAATCAAGATTCCTCACATCCTTAACATCCCGAAACTATACAGAATGCTATAGTAGTCCGGCTGTAACAGTGGGAATATTACATACTTTCCCCCTTAAAAGAAATTCGTCCTCGAATTTTGAAATAATTAAAATCATACTAAGATCAATACTACCCCCTCTCGAATCTGAATTACTCAGCTAACTATTGACTAGCTAACCACAATGCAATCATGCAAAAATAGATATGCAAAGATAGAAATAAAAGTATTGACCTAGGAATCAGTAGAAACAAAAAAATATGGATATCTGCACTGCATCTCATCCTCAGACACCCAGCTAGTCTCTTCTACGGAATGATGTCTCCAAATCACTTTTACTGCTATTATCTCTTTGTTCCGCAACCTCTTAACTTGCCGATCGACAATCTTTACAAGATCCTCTTCGTAAGATAAATTAGATCAGATCTCTACAGATTGAGGTGTCAGAACGTGAGATGGATCAGGAACATACTTCCTCAAAAGTGATATATGAAACACCGGATGAACAGAAGGAAATTGAGGCGGCAATGCCAACTCATACGCAACAGACCTACATGACCAATGATCTCAAATGGACCAATATATCTCAGAATCAACTTGCCCTTCTTCCCAAATCTCATTACACCCTTCATTGGTGAGATCTTGAGAAATACATGGTCTCCAATTTCAAATTCCAGATGTTTATGCTTTGGATCTGCGTAACTCTTTTGCCGACTATGAGCAGTTTGGATCCTCTGCTGGATCATCCTGACTTTCTCAGTAGTCTCCAAAATAATATCTGGTCCCATTAGCTCCCTCTCTCCAACCTCCGTCCAATATAAGGGAGACCTACATTTCCTACCATATAACACTTCGTAAGGGGTCATTCTGATACCGAATGGTACGAGTTGTTGTACGCAAATTCAACCAATGGCAAGTGAGAATCCCAACTTCCACCAAAATCCATAGCGCACACTTTCAACATATCTTCCAAAGGCTGAATCGTACGCTCGGACTGACCATCAGTCTGCGGATGAAATATCGTACTAAAATACAATCGAGTACCTAACTCTTCCTATAGTTTACGCCAAAATTGGGACGTAAACTGAGGCCCTATGTCCGACACTATAGAAATTGACACTCCATGTAAACATACAATCCAATCGACATATAATTTTGCCAATCGTGTCACTCCATATGTCATCTTAACAGGCATAAAATGTGCCAATTTAGTCAATCGATCTACGATAACCCAAATGGAATCATAGCCCGCAGATGTCTTTAGTAACCCAACTACAAAATCCATCGTGATACGATCCCACTTCCACTCCGAAAGAGGTAGTTGTTGTAACAATCCAAAAGGACGCTGGTGTTCAAACTTAACTTGCTGACAAGTCAAACACCGACTAACAAAATCAACTATGTCCTTCTTCATTCCCGACCACCAATAAGACCCTCAAAGATCTTTATATATCTTAATGTACCTTGGATGTACCAAATATGTGGAGTTATGGCCTTTGGTCAAGATTTTCTCACGTAAACCACCAGAAGATGGTACGCATAACCGCAACCCAAACCACAACACTCTCGAATCATCAACACTAAATCTAGGTACACTAGATGATCTAACTTTCTCGATCAAACTTTGTATCTCAAAATCTCTTTTCTGAAGTTGTTAAATCCGATTCATTAATTTAGGCCTCGCTTCAACGTGACCAAACAAAACACCCGAATCATCAAATTGCAATTATACTCCATCTTTCATCAACTTCCATAGCTCAGACATCGCTGGTCGCCTCTCTACCACGATGTGAGCTGAACTCCCCATCGACTTCCTACTTAAGGCATTAGCCAAGATGTTTGCCTTGCCAGGATGATATGATATGGTACAATCATAATCCTTAAGCAACTCAAGCCAATGTCTTTGCCTCAAGTTCAAGTATGTTGTCCAAAAATATACTTTAGACTTTTATGATTCGTGAAGATCTCAAAAGTCTCTCCGTATAGGTAATGCCTTCAGATCTTAAGGGCAAACACAACTACCGCTAACTCTAAGTCATGTGTCAGATAATTTTGCTCATGCTTCTTAAGCTATCTTGAAGCATATGCAATCACTTTTCCATGTTGCATTAACACACAACCCAATTCCACTATCAAGGCATCACAATATACTGCAAACCATCCAGAACCTAATGGTAAAAATAATATTGGTACGCTCGTCAAACATTCCTTAAGCTTCAAAAACTCTCTTTGCACATTTCAGACCAAACAAATGGAATTCCCTTTTACGTCAACCGAGTCATAGGGGCTGCAATCTTGGAAAAATCCTGGATGAACCTCCTATAATACCCAGCCATGCCAAGAAAACTCCGTATCTCTGTAACGGTCTTAGGTATCTCCCAATAGAGTATTACCTCTACTTTCTTCGAATCTACCTCGATCCCATCATTAGACACTACTTGTCCCAAAAATATCACTTGACTAAGCCAGAACTCGTACTTCGAGAACTTCGCATATAATTGATGCTCTCGAAAAGTCTGCAAAACTGACCTCAAGTGATTCTCGTGTTCTTTTCTACTCTTCGAGTACACCAGAATATCATCGATAAATACTATAACAAATCGGTCTAAGTATGGTCCAAACACTCTGTTCATCATATCCATGAATGCCGTTGGTGCATTAGTCAACCCAAACGACATCACTAGGAATTATAGTGTCCATACCTAGTCCGAAAATTTGTCTTCGGAATATCCTTACCCCTGACTCTCAGCTGGTGTTATCCCGATCTCAAGTTGATCTTAGAAAACCACTGCGCTCCCTATAGCTGGTCAAATAGATTGTCTATCCTCGGCAGCAAATATCGGTTCTTCACCGTCACCTTATTCAACTATCGGTAATCAATACACATTCGGAGACTCCTGTCCTTCTTCTTAAAAAAACACTGGAGCACCCCAAGGTGAGACACTAGGTCTGATAAATTCTTTTTCCAATAACTCTCTCAATTTGGTTCTCCAATTCCTTCAACTCAGCTGGTGCTATTCGATATGGTGGAATTGATATCGGATTGGTACTAGGCTGTACCTCAATAGCAAATTCAACCTCTCGCTCAGGAGGTAATCCCTTTAAATCTTCAGGAAATACGTCAGAGAACTCCCTTACCGTAGGTACGTCCTCCAACTTCAATCTCGAACTAACCAGCTCTGTACGTATAAAGGCTAGGTACGCCTTACAACCACATCGAATCATCTTTTCAGCTCTAACAGCTGATACGTACTCTCGCACAATGCTGTCACACTCACCTTGATAACAAAATTCGCGTTGACCTGGCGGTCGAAAGCATACTATCTTTGCAAAATAGTCCAAGGTAGCGTACCAAGTTGAAAGTCAATCCATACCAAGTATAACATCGAACTCCCCGATGTCTAGCAAAATTAGGTCAGCTATTAACTCGTGCCCCTCAACAGCAATCACACAGTCTCAGATTTCAGACTTAGTTAGCATCTTACTACCCAAAGGTGACGATACTTCTAATAAAGAGTCTAACTGACTCAAAACTAAACCTGCTAGTTCTGCAAAATATGGAGTGATAAACGAATGAGATGCACCTGAATCAAATAATGTGTATACAGAAATACCAGAGACAAGTAACATACCAGTTACTGCAGCATTAGAGGTATGTCCCTCCTGACGTGTCAAATGATAAACTCGGGCCTGTCCACCAGTAGCAGAGCTGCTTGGTCAAGCCTGACCATGACCACTACCCTGTCCACTTTGACTACGAGCTCCTAAATCAGTGGTACCTCGACCTACTCCTCTGCCAGCTCGCGTGCTAGCAGTGCTCAAACCTCTTGCTACCGACTGAATCGACTGTGATCCTGACTCACGTCTCAGAAGACAGTTAACAATCTTGTAACCAGGCTGCCTACAATAAAAATAAAGTCCTGCGGCCCTAACACAAGTACCAGAGTGTCACTTCCCATAAGTCTCACAAACTCCTTGTGAAGCTCCAGCACTCTCAACCCCAGTATACACAACTGGCTGTACCATAGAACCCACCTTCTATGCACGTATATTTAACCTATATTCATCAATATATAATAGAACCCAACTTCAAATAACTCAGAAATCTATGAAAATCCAAACCCTAACTCGGATTATACCCAAGTCACATAACCACGAAACTCCCAAAACTGAAGCTAAAATCTGTTGATCCTAACCTCAACCGATCATAACTTATCATCAAACAACTCCCAAACCCTCAGAAATACAGAAATCAAAAACATCCAAAAATCATAGCTAAAACCCTAGACAATTTATTCATGATCAAAATCAAGAAAAAGAAAGGATCAAGGAGTAATTCTTACCTTAAAGATCTAAAAAAATCAAAGAAAAGCAAGAGAAACAAAAGAAATGGAAATAGATGATTCAGAGAGTATTTCCAGTGATGAAGAGTGAGTTCTGACAGAAAAATAACGGCTGAAAGGTATTTATAGCCTCACACAACCGACATGCCACGTTGCACTGACAACATTCTAGAAGATGTGCATCTACGTACACAGTACTCATGCTACGCACGTAGTACGACATCTATGTGGGTTGTACCATCCTCAACGCACACAGACGTGCTGAACTGATGATTACTCGAACTCCAAACCAAGATCTACGCACGTTCCACTATGTGCAACGTACACAGTACTTCCCTATCACTCACAGTGCACGCTCCAGTAACATGCAACACACACTAAACCTCTTCTACACAAATAGACGTGCTGAGGCACATCCACGACCAACCTCAAACGTCGATCAACGTACATAGAACCCACCTTCTATGCACGTAGAAGACCTCCAGAATCTCCAACGCACACAGAACACACGTTAGACTCTTCCAACCGAAATTAACCCTAAAAATCAAGATTCCTCACATCCTTAACATCCCGAAACTATACAGAATACTACAGTAGTCCTACTGTAACAGTAGGGAATATTACAGATGCAATGCATAAAGCTTCATCGATAT
This sequence comes from Flueggea neowawraea, assembly GCA_948243855.1. Classification (NCBI taxonomy): domain Eukaryota; kingdom Viridiplantae; phylum Streptophyta; class Magnoliopsida; order Malpighiales; family Phyllanthaceae; genus Flueggea; species Flueggea neowawraea. Next base: position 5,107 of record CAODLS012730111.1, read on the forward strand.
TCAAAAAAGCTAGAGCTAGTGGTTACTGCTTGAGAGCTCGTCAGAATGGGTATAATTGGTGGGAGGGGAAGGTGTGGAGACAATGACAGTGCAGCTAGGGTTTTCCCTAGCTTCCATTTGTTTTTATAAAAAAATCAATTTTAAAATTTTATTTGTTCACTAATTATATTTCCACTACACAAATTACTTAATTAGTTTCTAAACGTTGGATTAATGGCACACAAATGGTAGACTTTTTTGTCTACCATACGTACACCTATTGCCCATCTAAGAATGAATAAAATCCTATTGTTAAATAAAATTGATGGACACATGGTGGGCCTTTTTTGTCCACCATATATGCACCTATTATCCACCTAAAAATTAATAAAATCATATTGTTAAATGAAACAAATTTGCATATGGTGGACATATAGTGGACATTTTTGTCCATCATATGTACACTTATTATGCACTTAGGATAATTTTTAATTATTTAAATAAAACCCTTGCTTTATAGGTTTTCAATTTAACAAAAAAATCAAACAAATATCACATATTCTATATTTTTAATTAAAAGGAAAAAAAATTGAAAATTAAAAACACTTGATCCTCATATTGGCAATAAGGAACTGGTCATGAGGAATTTCTAAGGCTAACGCTGAAAAATATATTAAATTAGATCCCATGACCATACTTGTGTTAGATTTTATACTTTATTTTAGAGGTGTTTGTTTGAAATAGATTGAGTTGATAGATTATTGAAGTAAATTATTGATTGATATATAATATAATATATACAGATTAAAATATTATTACTTTTCTAATTTTGTCTTTGTGAAGCGTTGTTCCTTTCTTTAGAAAAATAGAAATTGTTGCAAAGGTAGTTTAGGAAATTTGTTCCCTACAACACTAAATAGAGTTGTCCTATTATTATCATGTCAGCAATATACCTATGACACTCCAACCCTAAATAACTATGTATAGCATATATTTATTGGTGCATACATTGCATAAGCATTTTGGTACAATATTTTTTTATAAATAGTTATGATTTAAGACAAAAAGATAAATACTTAATGAATTAGTTAGAGAATAATTATTAGGTACAATTATATGGTTTTAACTAACGTAGATTAAAAATATAGTGTTGAATCTACAATTAGAGTTAAAATCTTATTTTTAATATATGATAAAATATATTTAGAGATGATATATAGGATCGAAGTTAAAAAGAAAGTTCATGTAATAAAATAAATAAATGGAATAGAAAGACAACAAAGGAAAAACAAATGGGACTAATGGATAAAATTGTTTTGGTATTGATATAAAAGGAATTAAACACTTACCCATAGCTACACTTAGTTTCCTCAACATCATAATTAAGTACAACATCAACTCCTAAGTTTATCTACAGCTGCCCAAAGCAACCAATCAACATAACAATTAGAAGGGCATGGAATAATTGAAGATAAGAAAACATGTATAAGTCGGCAGCCATCATCACATTCCTAAGTTTAGCTTAGTCACACACACAAAGACCAAAACTAAAACCTACACAACGCTTGAATCTTCCATCACTGTACAACATATTCGCACATAGAAAATCGTCTTTCATAACAGCATATAACCAAGAACAAGCTTAAGGTAAATCTGGAAACTTAAAAACTCCTAATTACAGTCTGATTGCTTCTTATTTTTGAAATACTTAGAGACAAAATTGTGGCAAGACTAAAGAATAAAAGTTGTCTATTTGTATGTCATGTACATTCCTGTACAACATCTTGGTACGATTTGTGGTCGTTTGAAATTTATGGTTGAAAAGGTTTGAGCTGCTCTGATATAGGTTATATCTGAACAGCCTGTTTGTACGATTTTGGAACCCTTAGAGGCTAAAACATGAAACTTGTATACCAACATGTATTCTAACTATGTGTAAAAGGGCTCAGCTTAGTTCTGTGTGTGTCTGGAGTTATACTTGTTTAACTCAGGTTGGTCAGACTGAATGTTTCGTTGAATAACATTTGACTATAGGTTCTGTTCTAAAATATACGGAGACTTTTATATTTTGAATTACAGTTTGATATTTTTCAAAAATAGGGATATATGCATCTAGGTTTTAATACAACAAACTTTTCTTTATTTGGATTCCTGTAGAGGAGGTTATGAATAAAAGACTAGGGATATGTCTGTCTGCCCTGTTTTATTTTCTAGTCTCAATTGATAATTTTACTGCATTTTTTTAGGTGGAAGTAGACAACAAGATTTATACCATTGGAAAGATACATGTGTCTAGTTTCTTTTACAATTTGTAAGTCTCCATTTGGTTTTGTGATGAATGAACTATTGTAAAAAAACTCTATAATTCCCAGTCTGTCTTATAACTATAAACTGTAGAAATTAAATCAGGGTTTCTATTTTATATGTAAAAAACACTCAGTATGTCTATTTTATTAGGTAATTTATATCGTATTCATTGCACGTTTATAACTCCAGAAACGTTGAAAAGAACACAGACTGCTCAGTTGAAGCAAAACTAAGAAGAACACTCTAAGGACTAATCTATAATTTTATAAACAATGTACTTGATATTGATAAATGTATTTTTTAATATTTTATAGACCCAAAGGATCTGAACACTTGTAGATTGGGAAACTAGAAGTCATCCGTACGTGACATGTATAGTAGAGGCCCAGGTGAGTAGAAACTGGAGGTGTCTCTATGTGTTTGCTATATGCAATGATATGAGTTGAAATTGATTATCTATCTTGATATGTGAATATGTGATAACATGGAATGAATTGCTTATTACAAATGCAAATATATGAGATGTCGGTATTGTTTCAAGTGACACGTGTATGATATATGCATTGTTGAAACGAACAGTGAATATGACTTTGCCTGTCTTGATGGCAAAATATAGAAATGATATGATTTGCAATTACAGATATCGTTTATATGCATAGTTTGATTGATGATTGAAATGATTTATCACTGACATTATTGACTTAAAAGACAAACTTGGCCAACATGTTTAAGATCTATTCTAGTACATGAAATGATTCGAGGTGTCTCTTATAGTTCAAATGATTCGAGACTCAATGTCTCTTTTAGTTCACACATCGATCATCAACTGAATATAGTTTCGAGACTAAATGTCTCCATAGATACAGTACATAATTTGAGACTTAATGTCTCTTATAGTTTACAGATCGATCGCCAGCTGGCTTATAGTTTCAAGACTACATGTCTCCATAGACCTGGGTTGAGACTTATCATGTTTTGACCAAGATCCAATGTAAATTGGAATTGCATTCACTCACACTATTGCATATTGTGTGTATAATATATTTTGGATGTGTATACTATATGTTGTGGATTTACTGATGATAGTTTCTCTCATTGAGTAGTGACTCATATAAAACGTTAATATTTTTCTAGGACTCTAGCACATATAGTTTTTTTTGGAAGTTGATCAAGTGTGAGGCTGAGTGACTATTGCATATATGTATGAAGCATTGGTCAGAAACTATAAGGATGCCTTGAATCAATATATCTAACTCAAATCACTTAGTAAATAATAAGAGCTTATATGTATAGTTTTTGTTTACACTAAAATATTTGGCTAGGACCCAATGGGTCAAGTCCAACCCATGACCTCGAAATCGAGCCCAAGCCTTAGAGAAACCGAGGGAATGAGTCCAGGGCCAATGGGAGATATTTGAGTTCCATTGAAAGTCTAGTGGTAAAGCCAGTGGTAGAGTTAGAATGATAGTCTTTCCACCAGAGCTGGAAGAAGAGGGAAAAAATTTGTTTGGTGGGAAATTTTATTAGTGGGATGAGAGGTAGTAGCCAGATTTCTCAGTGAAGTTGATCTAATAGCAATGAATGAACCAGGATAGCATATTAGCCAACATGAGTCTTTTTCACTAGTAGTAGCTGTAATGTGAGTCTCCTACCGAGTTTGCAACAAGAGAAGTTCCACTGGCAATCATCTTTTTTAGAATTCCATCAACAACAATCTTCTCGGATGGAATGGCTATATAAGTTGTGTTTGGCTATAGACTTAGGGCCCATTCACCTTACATTACATTACAAACCCCAGTGGTGTTCTATCTTTTCTTTTCTTTATTTTTTATCGTTAGCTTTCTTCGCCATTTGTTCTTATTTTCAAGTTCTCCACTGTACTTTTTTCTTCATTAATGAAATCTTCATCATTGTGCTATTGTGAATTATTGTGCAAGGAACAAGGAACCCGTTACAATAGATTTTGTCCCTTTGTTTATTTGCAATTGCTTGAATGAAGTCAGATTGAGTCATTCTAGCTTGGGAAAACTATATATTCCTTGGCACGCTCGTAATCAGAGAAAAGGACAGCATTGTCTTCGTTTAGCCAATAAAATAAAGGAAAAAAATATTTTGGCATGCTCGGTGGGACTCACACAATGATGAGGTAATGCTGTTAAAATGTAGAAATATAGATATGGAGATTGGTGCTTCTGATTCCATCATTAGAGGTGTGGAGAAGAGGCTTTTGCAATAGCAAAAGGCAATGCAAACTTATGAAGAAACAAATTTTTATTCTTATTGCCACTTTGCACAGGTGAATTACTCCACCGTGCAAAATGCCCCAGCCAACTACAGGCTCGGAGGGCAATACATGCAGGAGGATTACTTTTATCCACCACCTCAAAAATCTCATTGTTATTACTGCCAATATGATGGCTGGTCTCAAGAATCATTGGTTGGTCAAGAGTTTTAGGGAGTTGATCAAAATGAAGAAGACCAACAACTCCAAGACTCGAAGGGCAGCTAAAGGAGGGAACGTTTTCTGGGTTTCCACAAGGCTTTTGAGGTATAGAACAAGGAAAGACTTGAGGAATTTTGTCAAAAACTCAAATAAGATTTTGACAAGTTAGAGCATCACAACGGAGGAAAGCAGAACAAAAAAGATCACTCTTCCCCTTGGAAGGAAATTTTTTTCCTGGGAGAGTATTTTAGTTGTCCTCCATTCGTAGTAGAGAAAAAGGATGTGGGGGGCACCCCTTTATTGCTCAAGAAAATTTTCAGTGGACATGTAAAATTCTAGAGTAAAAGCATCCTTACGACTCAATGAACTTGCTCCACCGTGCAAAATGCCCCAGCCAACTACAGGCTCGGGGGGCAATACAGGCAGGAGGATTACTTTTATCCACTGCCTCAAAAATCTCATTGTTATTACTGCCAATATGATGGCTGGTCTCAAGCATCATTGGTTGGTCAAGAGTTTTAGGGAGTTGATCAAAATGAAGAAGACCAACAACTCCAAGACTCGAAGGGCAGCTAAAAGAGGGAACGTTTTCTGGGTTTCCACAAGGCTTTTGAGGTATAGAACAAGGAAAGACTTGAGGAATTTTGTCAAAAACTCAAATAAGATTTTGACAAGTCAGAGCATCACAACGGAGGAAAGCAGAACAAAAAAGATCACTCTTCCCCTTGGAAGGAAATTTTTTTCCTGGGAGAGTATTTTAGTTGTCCTCCATCCATAGTAGAGAAAAAGGATGTGGGGGGCACCCCTTTATTGCTTAAGAAAATTTTCAGTGGACATGTAAAATTCTAGAGCAAAAGCATCCTTACGACTCAATGAACTTGTTGCCTACTTCTCCATAAGGGATTGGGGCTAGAAAGTCATTGGGGGATGATGAGAAACTCCACTTGGAATAGGCCACCCAAAAAGGCCGAATGGGAAACAACGTTGGAGCCGGTGGAACTCAAGTTGGAGCTGATGGAAACAAAGAGGGAGCCGATCGACTTGAATCCTAGACCTACAAAGCATCAACATATAGCATTTTTCGAAGAACCACCAGAAAAAAAAGAGTATGCAATTCCATTTGCTTAAATTTATTTTGGTTGGGTTTGGTTTCTTTTTATTGTAGAAACTTCCTAGCCTAAAGGGAATAGGCTTGGGTGGAGACGACACTTTCCCATTCAAGAGAGATGAACTATTGGGATTACACATCCTGTGGAAAGCCAAAATCAATGTTCAATTCTCATTCACTGCAAAAGTTATGGCTACAATCACCCAAGTAATGAAGAAGGTTGGCTTAAATGAAGAATTTACAAAGGGGAGAAGTTCCTGTTACCGATGGAAACTTCACAAACATAATGCTAACAAGGAAAACTATTCGTATCTTAGGCTGCTTGAAGCTTTAATGGTAATAGATCCAGGTTAACATCTGTAGGAAAGAGGTGGAGCTACCACCACCATTAAAAAGAATCCTGGAATAAATCCTGAGAAAAAAATAGAAAAAAAATAAACACAGTAGGCATCATAGCCACTATAATTTATTTCTTTTAGAAAAAAGTGAAGAGGACCTAAAGTCACTTGAAAATGTTCACCTACTTATGTCCATAAAAATGTCAAGCATCATTGGCTGCAAAGGAAAGAAAAGTCAACCAGTAGGATTACTGATGGGATTGACCTTTTGTCCATTTTACAATCTACAAGAGAGACATAGAAGGAAATAGGGCTCATGCCATTTCTTATTTATTTCACAAAACTTATTGTCATTACAGTTGAAATTTCCACTCAAAAGTACAAGGGACAAAGCATAAAGACTAAAATTAAGTTCCTACTGTACTAAATTGTAAACAAATATGATAATTCATGCCTCTGGAAAAGTGTCTTTTCCTTCTCTTTGAAATCCTTCAAGTCTTGGTGTTCATCTGTTAAAATTTAAAAAGGCCTCAAATCCTTTTTGTTGAGCTATAGGATTAGCCAAAGGGACTGTAATTTCATGGTTCCTCCGAGACTTTTTACCTGCAACCAATAAGAACATTAGTAAGGACCGTGGATTTCTTCTTAGTAGGTAATACAACCATTAGGATTATTGAAGGATAAAGTCTTTCCCTTACAATAAATCATAGAAAATAAGCTGCATTGCCAGAGGGAACATTTTTAAGTTCTCTAAATCTAAAGGCGAAGGAGAATTATCTTGACAACCGGAGGAAAATAAAAATTGTTGAGCTAGCTTTGGTTAACATCTAAACTCATGAATTTTGATGATTTTACTTTGAATAAAGACCTATGCATGTTGATCAAGAAGTATTCAGAGATTTCTAGAATTGACGATATGCGCGTAAAAGAACATACAATGCACGTGGAACAGGTGCTATGCGCGTAGAAGGCACTGCAATGCACACAGACATATTATATCAGTAGGTAGAATGATCCAAACTTATGATGTGCACTTTGTATAAAGACCAATGCACATAGTAAAGAAGAGACATATACTGGTTTGAAGGCCACTTGATACTACATACGCAGAACTTTAATCTATGCACGTGGATGGGGTCATAAGGTAAACTAAAAACAACTCATGAGATAAGCCTGCATGTAGTAAATAAGATACATCTACTGGTTTGAAGGCCACTTGATACTATGCACCCAAAACATTAATCTATGCACGTAGACAGGGTCATAAGGCAAATTAAAAACAACTCACAAGATAAGCCTGGTCACTTTCTACATCAGTGGTGTGCGCGTAAAAGAGCAAAAGATACATCTTTGAGGAGATTGTGCTATGCACGCAAAACATTTTTTAACGCATGTAGATGAAGATGACAACTGTCTGAGATAAAGCCAAATTATTTTACAGTATGTTAGATTTTCAAGCGAGAATATTCTCTGACAATGGTTCAGATGATGTCTGGTAATCGTCGGCCTACACCTACAGATTTAGGCAAGTGTACATATCGCCAATAGCTAGTGGTCCTATGAGTACCGATTTTCGTATCTTACAGAGACTATGATTATTAGCTACTCGCTTTTACCCTATTATCTAACTGACAAATAAAGTGATCTCAAATAGATAAAATAAATGGAAATCAACACAAGAACAAACACACATAGCCAAAAAGATAGAACAATCGATGAAAAATGACACTTAGATACTGAATCCCCCTAGACCAAACTAAATGACAATGTCTCGTTATTCAAATAGATATTCAGGCAATTGGACCGTGGAAATTCCTATGATATACTAACCTCTCTCTCGAGTCAGCTAACGTCTAACACCTAGGTTGATTAACCATAATCTCTTCCTAATTTAAACCCTTCATCGTGGCTTTATCGGTCTAAGAATTTCACTGTTAGGTTTGACCCTAAATCGGAGGATTTATATCGACCTATTTCTAGGTTTGCATGCAACTTCTTTCAATTATGAATGATCTATCACACAGAAAATCTCTCGATTACTCATGTATGAATCAATAATGGAATCAAAAGGCTAGCAACAATCAATTCAACAATTGAGCAATAAAATCATAATTGACTCTCAATTCCATAAATAAACTAAATGAATAAAAAAACCTATAAATTACATAGCTAAACTAAGGTTCATCACATCTAGATGCACAAAATATAGTTCATAATTGTAGAGAGATAAACAATAAGATCAAAAGAAAATCTAGAGAGAGAAGAAAAACCCATGACGAATCCTTCAATCCTTCACGTAATTCCTTCAATCTTGATGCAATTGAGTTCTTCTTGAGTTCCCCAACTTTTCTAACCCTAAACTGATGTGTTTTTGCATCTTAATGTATGTTCTTCCATCAAATTTCTGTTCCACGCCTTAAATAAATCGAAACACACAACACGACCGTGTCTTGCTTTGCATGTCTGTGTCCCTCATTAACATCAGATGGGTTGTTACACATATATGGGTTTATGCCGGTGTCTTACACTCCTCTGTCCACGTCTTACCAATCATGCTCGTGTCTTGCAAAATAACAACTCCAGACTAGCACACGAACGCACACACATCCGTGTCTATGTCCATGTTTCATTCCACGGCCTTGGAAGGCACCAATCTAACTGTGTCTTGCCTTAAAGCTTCCAATTGCATGCCATTGATGGTCCACGGCCGTGTCTCGTTGTTTGGTGGCCGTGTCTTGCTCCAAAAGGTTATAAACTTGTCGTTCTTGCTCTGTTTTGGCTCGTTCTTTCCCAAATC
>CAODLS012730710.1:0-10529 GCA_948243855.1 Flueggea neowawraea
CGGAGATTGTTTCCAATAAAATCCAATTTAAATACAAAAATATATTATTTATATGTTTTAAACATAGAAACAAATTACACTAACATAAAATTAAATCTCAAATACAATCAATGGCATTATAAATATAAAAAACATAAACAATCATCATAATTTAAATCATCATAGTTTCTCCATTGAGAATGCTTTGACCTCCCTCCTCTGCTTCATGTGGCTTCCTACAAACATAAACAATCAAGTAAAACATTAAAATATTTGAAGCAACTACAATAAGTGTGAAAAAATGAAAAAAGGAAGAAGAACCAACTTTTGCTATTGTATCATATATTGGTTTTACCACTTTTCTCAAGAAGGCCTCAACCACTTCATTGAAACCTTCTATTCCCATGTGCCTGCAAACAAATTGGAGTCCAATCAGCAGCAATCAGATGCAAGATCCTTCTGGTGACTATCAATGAAAAGGCTCTCTAATGCATCTGCTTTAGCTAGTTGTTCCGCCAGAGCTTGCAAATTCAATGAGGAATGATGCTTAATTGCATACGGGGTAAAAAAGAATTCAACGAAAAAACTTAAAATAATTGATAAAAATAGCAAGTTGATAGCAAAGCAAAACAACATTAAGGAAGAGACTAATACAAATTTAAGATGTTAATTCTTTTTATCTTCACAAACAAGAATGCTTCCTCATTGAACCATTAGTATTATTCCCAAATTTCTCTCACTTCTTCAAAAAATCAATACTATAAATTTTGATGTATAGGCAGAGTTTATAACAATGTCAAACAAAAAATGCTTTTTTTCCAGTAAAAAAGGTGTACTGTAACCAACCAAAACAAATTACTTTTCTGCTAAAGAAATCTTTCAAGCTATCATTAGCAGTCAGGAAATAATAGCAATGAGAAAGAAAAAACAAATGGCCATCACACATACTTCCTCTAAATAAAGAACAAAGAGAAACCAACTACCTCATGTCTTACAATTGTCTCATCATCCACTATGAAATTATCATTCCCAATCCATGACAAAATGCGCTCACCTCTCACCGAAAGCATAGATCCTACCCCATGAGCGAAATCCCCTGCCACAACATTTGGAAATAACTCTCATAAATTTAAGCCCACAAATTCAACAACCAAGAAATGCAAGGAAATACCCACTTATATAGGTACAAAAAAATGTATATAATCCGTTAGAAAGCTACTAGTAAAAGCATCATCAAGTGAAAGAAAAGCACTGTAGTTAGACTGAGCATCAGAGACCAAGTACCGAAAATCAGCGCCTTTACTCTTCGGCAGAACAACATCAGATGGTGGTGGCTCTACAGATGAAAACTCGGTTTTGAATCCGTGCGGACTGGGGAAACCCTAGTTGGAGTTGTTACGTCGTTGCTGTCGATAGGGATGAGAGACGGAGAGAGTACAGAGTGGTTGACAGCTTTTTTATACCGGTGAAAGCTCTTGGGTTTAAAATGGATTATCGTGAAGGTCGCGATTAATTGAAGGCTTTTTTTAAAAAAAAATTATGATTAATTATAAACTGATCTTATTTAAAAATAATTATAATATTATAATAGCACAAAAAAATTATAAACTGATAATTTAAAATCAAATTATCATAACACTTGTAAATATTAGGATGTATAAAAAACTTTTTGGTAAAATTATAGTCTTGAATCTTTTATATAATTGCATTTCTATTATTTTAACTTTTAACCAAAAATTATGTATATTATTATCAAATAGAATAATCGAAACATGTATACTACTATACTTACAATATTGCGCGTAATATATTTTTTATAAAAAATAAATTTATAGAATTTTTTAATGATAATGTAAGTATAAATAAATTAAGTTTATTTGTTGAAAAAATAATTGTTTAAATAGGAGATTGAATAATAATTAATGGAAATATAATTTATATACTTACAAAATAAAGACATATAATTTGCAAATGAAAAGTTTATTATAAATTAAGAGTGACTATAGAAAATGCAAATGAAAAGTTTATGATAAATTAAGAGTGAATATAGAAAATGCAAATGAAAAGTTAACAAAGGAAAACAAAAACTATTAAAAATGACAAGCTTTTTTAATTCATTTGCTCTTCCATGCAAGTAATGAATTACACATTTGAACACCTATGAACACTTTGAAAACTTGTGTTCACCTTTGTGCACATTTGAATACTTTGAACACCTATTGAACACCTTCGTACATCTATGATTATATGAACAACTATGTACACTTTTGTACATCTATGAACACCTATTGAACAACTACGATTGTATAGACACCTATTGAAAAACTATGTATACTTTTGTACACCTATTGAATATCAATGATTATATAGACACCTATTGAACAACTATGTATACTTTTGCACACCTATTGAACACCTACGATTATATAGACACCTATTGAACAACTATGTATACTTTTGTAAACCTATTGAACACCTATGATTGTATAGACACTTATTGAACAGTTATGTATACTTTTGTACGCCTATTCAACACCTATGATTATATAGACACCTATTGAACAATTATGTATACTTTTGTACATCTATTGAACACCTATGATTATATAAACACCTATTAAATACCTATGATTGTATATACCCCTATTGAACACCTATGTATACTTTTGTACACCTATTGAACACCAATGATTATATAGACACATTTTGAGCAACTACGCATACTTTTTTACACCTATTGAACACCTATGATTATATAGTGGATATAGTTAATTGACTAATGTTGATTAACTATAGTATTGTATACTATATAGTGAATATAGTTAACTAATATTGATTAACTATAGTATTATATAGTGAATATAGTTAATTGACTAATGTAGCAGAAATAATAGCATTATATAATGAACATAGTTAATTGACTAATGCTGAAGAAACAATAGCACCTTTGAACACTATGAACACCTTCATACACCTATTGAACACCTTTGAACACGTATTGCTTTTATTGTACAAAAGACCTTTGAACACATATATACACATATTGAATACCTTTGTACACATTTGAACACCTATTGAACACCTTTGTACACATATTGAATACCTTTGTATATATATATATATATAATTGTTAATATATATATATATATATATTTATATAATTATATATATAATTGTCCATACATATATATAATTAATTGTTCATACATTATACATTTAAACACTTTTTTACATTTTTTTACACCTTTGTAAATATATAAATATATAATTATCCATATATATATATATAATTAATTGTTTATATTTATATAATTGTCCATACATATATATAATTAATTGTTCATATTTATATAATTATCCATAGATATGTATAATTAATTGTTCATACATTATACTTATATATAATTGTTTATAAATATATAATGGTTTAGAGATATACAATTGTTCATGTACATAAAATCATAAATGTTCATATATATATATATATTTATTTATTTTCCATTGTTGGTTCGGTTCTTTACTTAAGACCCAGATCCGAATCAAAACAATTCCGGTTCGATTCTACTCGGTTCATATATATATATATATATATATATATATATATATATATATTTATTTATTTTCCATTGTTGGTTCGGTTCTTTACTTAAGACCCATATCCGAATCAAAACAATTCCGGTTCGATTCTACTCGGTTCATATATTCAGTTCGGTTCGATTATTTCTAGGACTGTGTTCAACCCTAACTACCGTTTGTCATTTTCCTCTCCTAATTGGCATGTATTACTGTCTTACTCAGCCTTAGCTGGCCGACCACTGTAATGCTTTAACATGTAGATTCTGTTTAAAGCCAACACAAACCTATGAAAAAACCAAACCAACGCGTTATTATACTCACCACTTCCACACCTTCCTTTCTCACTCTTTCTCATTAGCTTCCCTCCAAACTTCTTCTACACCCCTCGCACCCTCCTATCCTATATATACCCTTCGCCACTTTCATTCTCTTCATTCCTCCTCTCTCTCAACTTCCTTCTCTCCATTTGGTTCTTGTTTGCTCCCAAAAAATTTCCATGGCCTCCCAATTCTTTCTCCAACTTGGTTTATTGCTCTCGCTGCTTCATTTGAGCTTGGCAGCTAGGATGCTAACATAGTCGGACCAAACCCAACCACCCCTTTTATTTCAGTACCATAATGGTCCTCTTTTAAGTGGCAAAATTTCGATTAATTTGATCTGTTACGGCACATTCAAGCCGTCACAACGTGCCATAGTCTCTGACTTTATTGCATCCATTTCTTCCGCTAAACCCACAGCAAAGACACCACAACCCTCTGTTGCTTCCTGGTGGAAAGCTACAGAGAAGTACTACAACCTGGTCAAGTCCAAGAAATCTTCGCCACTTTTCCTCTCCTTGGGAACCCAAGTCCTGGATGAGACCTATTCAATTGGAAAATCACTCTCCAACAACCAAATTGTCCAGTTGGCTTCAAAGGGTGGTCAAAAGGACTCCATCAATGTGGTTCTGACATCCTCAGATGTTACAGTTGAAGGGTTTGCTCCAGCAGATGTGGAACTCACGGATCTTCCGTGGCATCATACAAAATTAAAGGCAAGGCCTCTAAATTTGCCTACATTTGGGTTGGTAATTCAGAGACTCAATGTCCAGGCCAATGTGCCTGGCCATTCCACCAGCCAAGTTACGGTCCACAGAACCCGCCATTGGTCCCACCAAACAACGATAGGCCTTGACGGCATGGTGATCAACTTGGCTAGCCTATTGGCTGGTACTGCCACGAACCCATTTGGAAATGGGTATTTCCAGGGTCCAAAGGAGGCACCTTTGGAGGCTGCATAAGCTTGTACTGGGATTTACGGGACAGGAGCTTATCCGGGTTATGCTGGAAACTTGCTGGTGGATGCTACTACTGGTGCTAGTTACAATGCTAATGGTGTCAAGGGCAGGAAATACTTGCTCCCTGCTTTGTTGACCCTTCAACATCTACTTGCTCTACTCTGGTTTGAGATAGGATATGATCACAATTCGATTTTTGTATACAAAGATATAAGTAGTCAGAGAGATTCTTTGATTAAATTCATTTACATGTAGCTCGGTTGAATAATGAAATATTGTTTATTTTCCCAATTTGAGATTTTCTCTTAATGTGAATATATTACTTTGATGCTTTCACCTTGTCATATCAAAGTAGATTAAAATTGAGCTGAGGTTTTAACTGTCAGAAAAAAATAAATTTACTAATTAATCTTGAATGCAATGAACTATTACTAAATTGCCAGAAATGGAGATGTATGCTCTTATCAATTAAGGTAAATTCCCAAATTGGTGATATTGTTGTTCAATTTATCTTCAAACACTATGAATTCATGAGCCAACCTATGCTAAAGTTCACTTTAATCAATGTTCCAGTGCTTTAAAGGAGGGCTCTGTTAATTATTATGTTCCTCCGAATCTAAACAATGGTTACTTGGATACGCTATGGTGCTTTTATAATTATGTATTTATATGTTTTAAATGGTTAAGATTTATTTAAATTTTATCTAAATATTTAAATTATATTATTTGTTATTAATTTTTTAATGTGTTGGCGTAATCTAAACAGTTAATTTAATTTTAAATAATTTAAACATATCCATACCTTTAAAAACATGTAAAGCACGATAGCCGGTGCCGGCTTACTTAGCAGCTTAACTGATACAATTAGATGCTAACTAAGACCTGAATACAGTTAACGCAACTTCAGATTACACTCAATCTGAAAATTTACCATTCAATCTACTAAAAGAACACAATAAAGTCTAAAATTTCACTAAGATAATATGATGACGAAGGGTAACTGATGCTAACAGAAGGTCGGCCAGCAAGTTGGTTTTTTATAAGTAACCTGAACTTGTATATGACAAGTTGGTTTTTTTCAAACTTGAATATTTCATTTTATTTTTCTAGTTTAAACCGCTAAATGCCCAATCACTGAAACCATAAAAGTCAAAAGTGTTCCAAATTATTTTTCTTTTCTTTTCTTTTTTTATTTTTAGTGAGCTACAAGCTTCTAGAGACAGAGATAAGGACGAAATAAGGATTAAGCTCTTGGCATGGGCAACATAGTGGAGCAGATAGTCTTCTTCCATCTCCGTCCAATTCGTTTATTGTTGAAAGCTCAATATGCTTTGATTCAGAGTTCAATTAAAAGCTGTAAAAGGGCCCGGTTCCGTCTCAATGACAACGTCTAAAGAGAAGCCAACATGGTTGTGCCTAATTAAGTTCCAAGCTGTGGCTCATAAATGCACCCAAGAACGCGCCCAATTTTGACTCTAGTGGGGACGAATTGATGCATCAACATCAATGGCCTAACCTCAAAATGAATGAACATTGATCATGAACAAGCTCTACAACAGCTCTACAAGTTTTGTCAGGATCGCCACGCTGACACGAAATCCAAATCATGCGTTTCTGGTGCTTAGCCGTGTTCTTAGCTTGACTGAAAGTAACTGTTGCTGAATCCAAAATAAATTTAAAAGTACATCAATTTTCTTTTAGAAACCCGTACGAGTATCTTTTTTGTAAATATTTTCATCAGAAAAGTTCATGTGTCGACCCATGGCCCATATGCACTTAGGTTAGGTGGGCCTTTTATGATTTTATGGTTACAGTATATTTAGTTGATAGAATTTTATGTGGAATTTATATGATGTTATTTGGTCTGTAAAATTTTAATTTTATATATTGTTAATTTTATGATTTTGTGTAATAGTAATTCTTAGCATACAATTAAAAATTATAATTCTACACCTTCACAGAATTTGTATTGAATATGAAAGTCTTTTATGCCCTTATTAAGAATTGATGTAGTTGGATTTTTTTCTCTAATTTAAAATTTAAAAGATATTTTACGCATTTGTCATTTAATAATTTTATTATATTTTAATAAATTATTTTTTATCATTGATTAAATTATTTTGTTTATTATTTATTTATTATATGTTATTCTTATATTGTTTACACATTTATTTAAGTGAAAAGCCAAAATTACAATATTTAACTCTATTTAAAAAGTCGCAGACAAAATAGCCTTTTCAAATAATTTATATTTTATTCCTTACAATATTACATTCAACCAAATAAATG
This sequence comes from Flueggea neowawraea, assembly GCA_948243855.1. Lineage (NCBI taxonomy): Eukaryota > Viridiplantae > Streptophyta > Magnoliopsida > Malpighiales > Phyllanthaceae > Flueggea > Flueggea neowawraea. The sequence goes on from CAODLS012730710.1 coordinate 7,121, forward strand.
AATGAAATATAATTTTTATTTTATTCCATCAATCAAACAATAGAATAGAATTGTTATTCCATGGTGTTTATGGTATAATTGAGTCCATGCCCAATGGGCCTGGCTGAGCCGAATTACGCCGAATCCTGAAAGGCCATACAGGTACGAGTTTGTTCCATTTGGTGAACAAAGATCCGATTAGGACCAAGAAGATGATAATCAATATGATTACAATAATTCTGGGATTAAAAAGGCAAGTTACAACAAGACCAGGGACAAGAAGGAAGGTTAAGAGGGAAGATTAGCAATTGGAAGAGGAATCAATGGATCAGAATAAAATCACTACCTTGACAGGATTGAAACCAATATAGTATAAAAAGAAGCACAAAATGCTAAGAAAAGGACCTCCAATCATCATCAACTAAACAAAACTTTGTACAATGCTGCAATTTTATTTATAATTGTCCCTGCTACATTACTTAGTGTCTCAGGCCTTTAGTTATCATTTTCATTACCGTTCTCAGTCTTTGTTTTAATATTTGTTCTCCAAATTGATGTCCTCAATACTTTTATATTAGTTTATCATTTTTCATCATTGTTTTTACCTTATTATTGTTCTTAAAGAAGCAAGGGACACAAACTAGTAATTTATACTCTTTGTTGCTATCAATCGTTTTGATTAATAGAGTCAGATTTTCTTGAGTGCATTTCTATCTTTCATTTTGGTTTAGGAGAAACCTCAAAACTCCTTGGCATGCTCGCATTTCTCGATCAAAGGGTGGAATTGTACTCTTAGTTTTAATCCAATAAAATTAAGGGAACAATCAAATGTCACGCCCTGTGGGACCGATACAATGATGTTTTGATGTCTTTCTACAATCAATACAAATATGAAAGTGTTGCACACTATCGGGTGAAGGAGAGTGCTTTTGCAACAACAAAAGCAAACATTCATTCATTGGCACATCTGTCTGAAAAAGAAAAGTTAGACCTTGTAAATGATTTAATAGTTGAGTATTATCATTATAGAGTTGGACTTGGAAGGCAACATGGGAGACTCGAGCAAGGTAGGTATATTCCTTTAACCTCTCAGGAAAATCATTTTGAGCCATACAACTATGAGCTCGAGGGCCAACATAAGCAATATGAACAAGAAACATATTATCCTCTAACCCCCCAAGAAACTTATTCCTATGACGACCACCAAATCTATGGTAGGTCCGAGGAGATGGTAGGCCAAAATACCTAAGAAGAATACCATGAGAATTATGAGGGTGACCACCAATTTGAAAGAAGAACATATTGCACTCCCCAAGTGGATTATTATGACCACCAAGAAGATGGTTGGTCTTAAGGGAATGACGTTGACTTAGGAAATGGTGAGTCACAGCATGATTTGGAGGAAATGGAGGAACAATCATTCTTTATTAAAAAAAAACTACAAGTTGGGGCCCTCAAAAAATGGAATAAGTACAAAAACTTCATGAAGAAAATATTAGGAGACAATAAGAAAAGAAATTGCCCCCTGGAGACACTATCCCATAAGGAGTTGTCCCCAAGGGTATAACCGTAAAAAATGCACTCCTTTGCAGCTAGAGCACCACCAAAACAACAGGGGACACAGTTCCCAGCATGAGGACAACTACCAAAAGATGTCCCTAAATGAGTTGTCCCCAAAGGTCTAACCTCTAGAAGAGCAGTACTCTGTAGCTGAACAACCACCAAAACCACATGGGACGCAGTCCCTAGTATGAGGACAGTCACCAAAAAAGGTGTCCCCAAAGGACCCGTCCTCGAGGATGTCACCTCTAAAGAAACAGTCCCAAACTGAAGAGCAACAACTAAAAAAGCCTTCCCCAAGGGAAAAACCTCCAGAAAAGTAGTCCCTAATAGAGGACACTACCAAAATCCTCGGGGGAAGCCCCAAAGGACACATCCCCAAGAGAACAAACTTTAGCAGATGAGCATTTCCAGGGGAGCGTCCTCTAAAAGAGCCTAATTTTGGATCTCCACAAAAAATGGATTGGATTTTCTTTGAAGAACTTCCGGACAAGGTAAGATATTCTCATATTTCATTTGTTAAGATTTATCTTATTTGAATTTTGAGTCTTGTGTTTGCAGGGGTGCTAAAGAACATTGGTCCCTTTCGGAGAAAGAATTCTACCTTTTCCTTCACAGGTGATGTCCCACGAAGAAGAATAATTTTACTCACCATAAAAAATGGTCAAATTTAAGGCCGTTGGAAGCACCACTTGTGATAGATCCAGGCTAATATACTGCTAGAAAAGGGTGTTGAAAGAGCAAATACCACACTAGAAGGGGATTTGAATAGTGTGAAACTCGAGGCTTTGAAATCTTTTCGTTTAGGCACGTAAAAGACAAACTAAAACAGTAAAGAACACAAGGGAATTAGAGTGGTTCGACCAAACACTTGCCTACATCCACTACCTAAGTATCACCACTTAAGATTTTCACTATTCTCAAACTTTTCTTACAACTTTCACTTTCAAACTAAGTGAGAATTCTCTAAATTCTTGATTTCGGTTCAAGAATAAAGCAGCCTAGGATCTACCCTTGATCCCAACCTCATAAACATTCTGTTTGTGAATGATAAATTGCTCACCAACAGATTTGAAACAAGGATACAAGTAACTAAGAATTGGAAATAAGCACAATAAACCTTGTATTACCAAGAACAATGAACAATGCTCAAATTCAGGTTGCGATCTGTTTGTAGGTCATTGTTCTCTTTTTCTTGATTGCTCTGAAAGTCTATTTATACCTCCTGATGTTTATCTAGCAGTTTTGACTCATAATCTGCCTGTTGGAGTGTGAAATCAATCTTGATTTTCTTTCCTTTTCAGTGCTTACTCGAGTAACACAAGTATCTACTCGAGTAACTTCGTTGTTGATGTTCTAGTGTTGAATCCAGCCTTGACTTACTCGAGAAAGACTAATCTCTACTCGAGTGATAGATCTTGTGTGACCGTTGAACATTGATTTCTTCTATTTTTAGGCTTAATTGATTTGGATCTCTTAAATCTGGAAATATTCTTACTCGAGTAAGAAAATGTTTACTCGAGTAACTCTAATTTATTTCACTTTTGGAACTTCTGAATCTTGCACTTACTCGAGTGAATGATGGCTCTACTTGAGTACATGTCTCCATTGGGTGATTTATTGAAATTTTGAGCCACGATTACTCGAGTAACTTGTCGTTCTACTCTAGTAACTTCCTCATCCAGCAGCCTTCTGGACCTAGTTCTTGCTCGAGTAATTTAGGGTTCCACTCGAGTACATCACATCTCCATGTATTCTGGTTAACATGTTTGGTCGAGTAAGATTTGGAGTTGGTCGAGTAAATCTATTTTTACTCGAGTAATAATGTACTCTGGTCGAGTGAACTCTGGAAGTCAATTTCTCCTGGCAC
>CAODLS012730881.1:0-11840 GCA_948243855.1 Flueggea neowawraea
CTGCCTTCCAATTCACCATATCTAATGATTGATTTTGGCCCAATCCAACAAAGCCAATATAACAAGGTTGATTCCAGACTCACACCTCTAAAGCCCCGCTCATAAGGTTGATTTCGGCTTACACCTTTAAGGCCTAAACAAGGTTGATTTCTCTCAAGGCTCACACCTTTAAAGCCCTTGAAATGTTATTTTTTTTTGGTTCACAACAATCCTTTCCCATAGTGTATACAAAAAGTTTAAAATGAATAGCACAATGCTGAGGTTGAGTGTATTCACTTGATGTTCTTAATTCTCCCTTTAGCTTGATCTTTAGTGTTTTTGATGATTGAAATTGATAAGAGTTTTGGCACCATGTAAGCATATTTTCTACCACCATTCTTTGCCTTTTTTGATGTATATAGTCATTCTAAGCCTTAAGACATTGGAGTTATTGTACTAGTCGTTAGAGTGCAATCATTGCTATTTAAGCTGTTAGAAGTCTCTTGCGCACATAACCAAAATCCATTACATATGTTATGATCATGTTACAAACGTAACACCTTGTGTTGCATACATAATGCTCTGAATTAAACCGTTGGTTCTAATCATTTTGATATCTTCTTCAACGTTCAAAGGATCTTTTGTTTTGTCTTCATTCCGTTACTTAGATAATGCATTCCTTTCGTATGTAACAAGTTGTTTACGTACATAACTATCCCTTACGTACATAATTCTTGGTTTGGAGCAATTTAGTAGTTTCTATTTCCATTTTGATTCAATCTTATGTACATTACCAAAACCTTGCATACGTAATGGCCACACTTGTGTACGTAAGCTTTGGTTTGCATATGTAAATGATGTTCCAGTGGCTTCTTTTGCGACTCCGAGCCTTCCTATGTGGTTAAATCCAAGTCTTGCGTACGTAACATGGCTACCTTGACTGTTTTAATCTTTTGTTCATCATCAAAACTTAGGAGAATCCTAATGTTGATCATCCATGATCCAACAATCTCTCCATTTTTGATGGTGACAAAATATTCATGAATTATGTGCTACATCAAGGGCAACAAATTTGATCAAGAATTTCATCATTGCCATGAGGTTAAAATCATGCAAAATAATGAATGAGCACGTTGAAAATTTTTAAAATTTACCATTTTCATTTCAAATTCATCTAATTATATCCTCCTTTTGTTGATATAAAAAAAATTAAACATTAGCAAGATTAAACTCCCTATAAAGAACAATTTGTGCATAAAAAAAATCTTTTCTTCCCCTATTTACTACAAATTTATGTCCACTTAAAACAATTTACAAATCTTCAAAATCTTCAAAACTATGCAAATATGAACAATCAACAGTAAATTAAATGCATGAAAAACTAAAAGATTAAATTTTAAGAATACTTAATATGCTGATATGCCCAAATAAGCTGGTGGATCACCATCATCACTAGAACAAGAACTATCACCGCTCCTCTTATTTTTCTTCTTCTTTTTCTCCTTTAATTTCTCCCTCCTTTCTCTTTCTTTCGTCTTATTCCTTATTAAGCTTTCATATTTTGGACACTTTTGGAGTAATAATCCAATTCTTTATCTACCTTTTCGTCCTTCAAGCTTGATGCTTCTTCATTTTCTTCCTCACATTGAATGTATGATTTAGCCTTCAAAGCTTTCTCTTCCTTTGGTGTAGTATCTTGCTCATTCCGACAAGGTTTATGTGGGTCTCTGATTCGATCTTGAGCTTTGGGGTGATAATTTATTGCTTTTGGTGTTTCAAAAAGTATAACTCGAGTAAGTGAAGTGGATAACTCGAGTTATGTGGGGGTTGAATTACTCGGTTAGCATTGGATGTAACTCGAGTTATATGGGGTATGGTTACTCGAGTAAGCCAATGCAATGAACTCAGAACGATTTGGGGAAAGGCTAACTCGAGTAAGCAAGTGTGCAACTCGAGTTAGAGCATGTTTAGACATAAATTCTATAAATACCCGATATCCGACTCATTCGACTCTCACTCAGCTCTCTCACTCTCAAACACTCCAATCTGTCCTGATTTCTTTCCTATTGCTTCTCCTTGGTTCTACATCACCTCTGAGGTAAGATTTATCTTCTTAACCTTGCATTTCTTCATTTTTATAAGATTGATCATGTTAGGGTTTTGAATACATGCTCATAGGTTTAGATGCATATTGCTTCTGTTGAAATGGGTGTTAGAGATTGTTAGATCATGCTACTGGGAGTGTAGAAACACCTATACATGGCTTGAAATCATAAGAATAGAGGATGCTCACAAATGGGTTTAGATCAATTTGGTTTGGGTCGATTTTGGGTGATTTCGAGTTGTTTTGATGGATTGGACCTTATATTCGTCTTCAAAAGGTTGATTAGAGTCAATGTGGGTGATTGATCCAATTTTTATTGGTGGAATCAAGATTTTTTGAGTTTTGAAAATTTTGGGAAGATTACTTACTCAAGTAAGCCATTTGGATAACTCGAGTTAGGCTTTCCTCTAACTCGAGTAAGTCAGGGCATGGATAACTCAAGCTAGGTTTCCCTCTAACTCGAGATAGCCATGGTTCTGAGGGACCAAAGATGCAATTTTTGGTATTTTGTAACTTCTGAGAGTTGGAGGTGTTATTTGGGAATTTTGACTTCTTGGAGGACTTATTGCTAATTTTGGGGACTTTGATGACTAGTTTGTAATTTTGCAAGGTCGAGGTACCCAATTGTAATTTTACGTGAATTTTGATTTTCGAGGTTTTAGTGTTTGATCTTTGACTGAAGTAGGTTTTCGTCATCGGGCGAGTGTCTGTATCTGCATTTGCATACCAAGCATTCGATACAACCACAATACCAGTGTTCCATTCTGATACTTGTTATATTTGTATATGTTTCAGCTTCATGTGCCTACCAGCACGATCAGCCACCTGCTAGTGGTGCTTGACTAGATCCTTATCTTCAAATACCAGGTGAGTGAAAAGGTAGCTTCAGACACATATGCTGTGTCTTCTAAATTATATGTTTTTGTTGTGTTCGACATTTTTCTAAAAGTGCAATTACTAATGATTTGGCTAATTACTAATCCGAATTATGTGATTATTATCATGTGATTTTCATTTTCGATAAATAATATTTATATATGGTACATAAATATTTTCTGCAAATTAACTTGGTTCTAACATTGAATATTTATATAAGGTATATAAATATTTTTAGTAAAATGATTTTGGTTTGACATGTGTGCTTTCTATATATGTATATATGGTACATATATATATTTCTACCTGTGCTACGTAGGGTAAACGTAACATTTGGTATACCAATGTACAATCAAGGCCCAATTACCAGGGTTTATGGTAGTCGTCCGTCCGGCCAGATGAATGTACTCAGTTTCAGCTTAGTGGCAGGTCCACCCTTATTGTTTATATCTATAAGTCAGTTCCAGGTCTTATATTCATTTCAGATATATGTTTTATATATATATATATATATTGTGTGTGTATCTGCCTGCTGTTTGTTTTTGTTGCGAACATTTTTGTAAAAATGAATTTCTGAACTAATACCTTGGTATTAGCATGTATATGCATGTACACATATATTTGCATGTGGTATTTTTGAAATACTTTCAAAACAATTTTTGTGAGGTCTAGAGCCGCTTTGGAGTATTGTTTCCTCACTAGGGATTCTTACCTTCTTTCTTTCTATTTCTTATCTATGCCCTTTAATCTTATTTCTCAGGTTCTCTTTTGGCATTCGACAACCATCTGACATCTTGGTCCTAGTAAGGCTTTCCATTTTTACAGTGAATGCCCTTTTGGTTTGGGCTCCTTTTATTTTTTATTAGAGTTCTACACCTGGATGTTGTTAGGTTACCAAGTCATATTTTTTCTTTTGGATTTATACTCATTCTCTATTACATTTTCATACTCAGCTAATATTATGATTTCATTTTGTATAACTTATTATATATACATACGATTTCAGTATAAAGTGTTTTATAATTAATAAATGGTTTGATAACAGTTTTAATCGAATAAGTTAGGTAGAATGTCTGGTCTCTGAGACTTGTGTGAGATGGGTCGGGCTCTCATAGATGGTCCGCCTTACACGCCGATCATCGTCCAGAAATGGGTAGTGACATTTGGATTTCTTCCCCTTGATTTTAGAATTATCTCATAATTTATGAGAGATCTAATAAGTGCATTAAAGTCAAAGGTATTGAGATCCTTGGTTTTTATGATCATAATTACTTGCGAATGCCACATCTTTGGCAAGGATTGAATGACTTTCTTCACCTTGTCATGCTCCTCGACCTTCTTCCCAAGGCTTGTAGCTCGTTTGTAATTCCTACATATCTATCAAGAGCATTTATGATGGACTCATTTTATTTGATGGAGAAGAGCTCAAACTCATGTTAGAGGTGGTTCATCTTTGTCTCTTTCATTTGGGAAGTGCCTTCATATGTTAGCTCCAAGGATTTTCATATTTCTTGAACACTTCAACAACTTGAAACTCTTATTTCTTCAAGCATCAATCCACACATAAGACTTGCATTACTTTAGCATTTATCGCCTCCTTCCAATAGACATTTGTATACTTTTATTCATTCTTCCAATAGACATTTATCGCCTCCTTCCAATAGACATAATGATATGGTGGCCAAGAGCAATGACCTTTCAAAGCTTTATGTCTTATGTTTCGATGAATACCATCATAAGCTTCTTCCAAATGAGTAATTTGAACCATTGAAGAAAGGTGGATGATTTAGAGGGAGCTCTGTTGAGCCATTACATGGAAAATATGAAAAATTCCTCTAATTTTTGATGATTTAACAAAAAAATTGAAAATTTAAAGTAAGGCATGTTAACAAAACCCCAACACACGTTATTGGATGGAACTCACACTGAACTCAAGACAAAATGGCAACTATGCATGTTAAAGGGTCATCAATGAGCCTTATAGAGAAACAACGTGCCCTAGTGAAGCAATAGCGCACCTTAGCAATCACTATGGTATGAAGAACGCTAAATGAATGCTTATGCACAACGCTAAGGCATGCTACGCAATGAAGACCGCACATACTTACAATAGTGAAACACGTAACTAGGCACTCTATTGAAACAAGAGCGCACGTTATTGAGCATTATAAGCTACTGGAACTTTGCTCTGCTTGTTTAGGAGTGCTAATGACTTAGCAATCCATACTATTGGTGCACAAAATGCTACTGGAATATTATTCCATTCGCTAAGGTGCGCTAATAATAAACAGCGCACGCTATCAAAGAAGGCTTCAGAAGTAGCTTGAAGAACCAATATGGAGAGACATTAAAGAAATCAAGAATGTCTGCTGATGAAAAGGTGTGATCTTTGAAAAGGATTCAATAATGCAAGTTATTGGAGAGTAACACACGTTGTCAAAGGACTACTCAGAAACTGATAAATATGTTATACACTCATTGGGAATTAAAATTTGAATATTCTCTTCATACGAGAATATTTCAGAATCAAAGGAACGATCTTTGAGGTCGATAACGCACTCTACCAATTAGTAAGACACGATACTGAATTTATCAAGGCACACTATTGAGGTACACTATCAATCCAGAAGCACTAGAACTTCAGTAAGGCGCACTAATGGATTTTAAAGCTCTTTGTTCATTGCCTGGAGGAATTAATAGAGCTCGTTAATGACAAGAACGCACATTATTGACGGTGATGTCAATTAAAATCAGAAACTCGTGCTTCTCTCACAAAGGCTCTTTCAGACCTAGAACTGCTACTTTCTGGTGCTCAACTATAAATAGGGTCGCGAACTTCAGAGGTAAATAAGAGAGACTTTCAAAAATTAGGGCAAACTCTTGCAAAATTGATTCTTAATCTTCTCTCTCTTCAACCTTACATTGTTCTTGTGCCAACTGAGCTGTGATTCATATTTCGTTCTTTAGTTGTTGTAAGATCTTGATTATTCTTCTGAGAATCCATTGTAACAAGCTTTGGGTGTCAAAGCTTGATGGTAGTATAGGTTTGCTTGTCATAGCCTTGAAAACAAGTGTTAGGTTGCTAGTGAGCCTAGAAAACTAGGGTTGGTTTTTCTTGTTTTGTCCCTAAAACAAGTGTATTGAAGGTTTCTTGTTAGCCTGTGAAAACAAGGAGTTGTAACAGTTTCTCCTCTACCCGTAAGTGAGAAAGTATAGTGGATTCTAAACTCTCTAGTGAGCTAGAAGAGTGGACGTATGCCAAAGAGGATCGAATCACTATAAATTAGGATGTTGATCTTTTATCCCTTACTCTCTTAATTGCTTTTGAGTTTATCTTTTGTGGTTGTGAATTGGATCAAGCTTTCCATTTTGTTTTTCTACTCATTGTGCAAAAATTTTCAAAAGGCATTTAATTTCAATTAAAAATCTAATTCACCCCCCTCTTAGATTGCCGTATTGGATTTACAATTGGTATCAGGGCTTTCGTGCTCAAATTTAAGGCTTTACATCCTTGAGTTTTAAAGATCCAACATGGCAAGTTCAGGAGACTTATCAAAATATGAAGGATTATCAATTAACCGAGCTTCTTTCTTTGATGGTAGTGAATATGTATATTTGAAGACTCGAATGATGGTCTTTTCTCAATTGTGAAGCGGAAGAAGTATGGGATGCAGTAGAAATCGATCCATTTGTGCCAAAGAAAACAGTGGATGGAGTTGAAGTCCTACAGCCAAAATCAGAATGGACAGAGCAAGACAAGAAAATGATGTGCTACAATAACAAAACTATGCACATTCTATTTTGTGCTCTTAGCAAGACTCAATTCAACAAATTTCAGCAATGCTCCACAGCTCAAGAAATTTGGAGAGCCTCGGAGATTACTTATGAAGGAACTCCTCAAGTGAAGGAGAGCAAATTGTCTCTTCTTGTCCACAAATATGAGTTGTTTAAAATGAAAGAAGGAGAATGAATTCAAGAGATGTTTGATAAGTTCAATGACATCCTAAATGGCTTAAAAGCACTTGGGAAAACCTACTCAAATTCAAAACTAATAAGAAAATTTCTAAGGGCTCTACCAAAGTCTTGGGCCTCCAAGAAGGATGCTATCTTAGAAGCTAAAGATCTTAATGTCCTGACTTTAGAGGAATTGCTAGGATCATTTCTCACAAATGAAATGAGACTTCAAGAAGATGATAACAATCATGTAAACTTGACAAAATAAGAAGAATGGTGTTGAAGTCCAAGGTCATTGAGGAATCCGATGTTGAAGAAGATGAAGACAACGATGATTAAGAAATAGCAATGTATGCTAGGAGATTCATAAAGCATATGAGAAAGAACAAACCTTGGAAAAGGAACAAAGATCAAATCTCAAAAAAGGAAACAAAAAGAGATTACAAGAAGGAATTCAAAAAGGAAGCAAAGAAGGAAAACTCAATCATTTGTTACAAGTGTAACAATTGGGACATATGAAGCAAGAGTGTCCTCTTGCCAAGAAGTTTTCCAAGTTTTCAAAGAAAAGGAAAGAAAAATCCATGAAGGCAACTTGGAGCGATAATGATGAAAGTGGCTCCAAAGAAGATGAAGAGATAGAGGAGATGGCTAACTTGTGCTTAATGGCATTAGAAGATGAAGTCTCAAGTGATGAAGAAAATGAGGTAAGTGAAAAATTCACCTTTGATGAACTACATGATGCCTTTGAAGATTTTCATGATGAATTTCAAAAATTGAGAGCTAAATATGTTGCATTGAAAAAGAACTCCAATGAACTTGGTGCAAATTTTAATGCATTGAGCAAGGAGAAAATTGCATTGACAAATGAGAACTCACTTTTGAAGAGTGAAGTTGAGAAGTTCTCATCAATTGTATATAAGCTTACAAATGGGAAAGAGTATATTGAGAAACTACTTGGGTCTTAAAGACAGTCTCTATCGAAACATGGCTTAGGCTATAATGTTTTCACACCTAGAAAATCTTCTAAAAAATCATTTTTGTTAGAAAAGGCAATATTGTTGATGATGCATGCATTGTTTATAGTGATCATGGGCACATAGCACACACTTGCAAGTTGAGATTGACTAAGAAAATTAGGACTAAAAGAATTTGGGTTCCAAAAGGAACAATTCCTTCCAATTTAGCCAAAACTAACCTTAAAGGACCCAAAAAGGTTTGGGTACCAATTTCAAAGGTTTGATGTGTCATTATAGGTGTGCTTGAGAGCAAAAGCCAAGAAACATGTGTGGCACTTGGATAGTGGCTACTCCCACCATTTCACAGGAGATAGAGTAATGTTTTCTAAACTTGATTCCAGAAATGGAGGTTATGTGACCTTTGGTGACAATGCAAGAGGTAAGATTGTTAAAGAAGGTAAGATAGGTAAGTCTCCTAGCATTACTATTGATAAGGTATCACATGTTGATGGCTTAAAATGCAATTTGCTTAGCATTAGTCAATTTTGTGACAAAGATTATAAGGTAGCATTTAAGCCTAACAAATGCATTATTCATGATAGTGCTGGAAATGTTAGTTTATTGGTTTGAGACAAAACAATACTTATGTTGTTGATTTGCTTGATTCCAATTCTTTTAATGAGACTTGTTTTTCGGTTGTGAACAATGAAGTATGGCCTTGGCATAGAAGGTTAGGACATGCTAGCATGAATACAATTTCAAAGCTTTCTAAAAAGGATTTGGTTAGAGGTTTGCCAAAAATTAGATTTCAAAAGGACTTAATATGTAATGCATGTGTTAAAGGAAAACATTCAAAATCATCGTTTCATAGTAAAAATTTGATTTATACCACAAGACCTTTAGACCTTTTACATATGGACTTGTTTGGTCCCACTAGTACTCTAAGTCTTGGTGGAAAAGCATATTTTTTTGTGATTATCGATGACTTCTATAAATTTACATGGGTTTTCTTTCTTGCACACAAAAATGATGTTTTCATGCATTTGCATCCCATAGCAAAAGAGTTCAAAACGAAAAGGCTACACTATTACCTCCATTAGGAGTGATAGAGGTGGAGAGTTCTCATGTGAGCCATTTGAATCCTATTGTGAGGAGCATGAAATTTTGCACAACTTTTCTGCTCTAAGGATACCTCAACAAAATGGAGTTGTTGAAAGAAAAAAATAGGACTTTGCAAGAAATGACAAGGACAATGTTAAATGAGAACAATTTGCCTAAGCACTTTTGGGATGAGGCTATAAATACAGTTTGCTATATCATTAACAACGCTTATGTGCGATCCATACTCAAGAAAACTCCATATGAGTTATGAAAAAATAGAAAGCATAACATTTCCTACTTTCATGCCTTTAGTTGCAAATGTTTTGTTCATAACAATGAGAAAGATACCTTAGGAAAATTTGATGCCAAATCCGATGAGGGCATATTTCTTGGATATTCATCCACTAGCAAGGCTTATAAAGTCTAACAAAAGGCTTGAAAAAGTTGACTCAATTCATGTCATATTTGATGAAACTAACCATTTTGTGCCAAGATTGGATGATGATGATTGCAGTCCAGGTATTGGAGACAAAATGAAAGACTAGAACCTTAATGAAAGTAGAAATGACTCATCTCAGCCAAGCCAAAAAGATTCTAAGGATATGGATCCCAAAGACTTGCCTAAATAATGGAGATATGCTAAGTCACATCCAAAAGATCTAAGTATCGATGATACTTCAAAAGGTGTTACCACTAGAGCTGCCCTACAACAAGCTATAAATGTTGCATTTATTTCTCAAGTGGTCCCTAAGAAATTAGATGAGGCACTAGAAGATGAATACCAGGTCCTATCAATGCAAGCTGAATTGAACCAATTCGAAAGGAACCATGTATGGGAACTAGTGCCAAAACTAAATGGTGTGATGGTAATTGGAACCAAATGGGTGTTAAAAAACAAAGAAAATAAAGAAGAAGAAGTAGTCACAAATAAATATAGAATTGTGGTTGAAAGGTATCTTCAAGAAGAGGGCATAGATTTTGAAGAATCATTTGCACCGGTGGAAAGACTTGAGGCAATCAGAATCCTTTGTGCATATGCATGCTTCAAAGACTTCAAGTTATTCCAAATGGATGTCAATAGTGCCTTTTTGAATGGCTACATGAAGGAGAAAGTCTATGTGAAACAACCACCTGGCTTTGAAGATCCACACCAACCAAACCATGTCTACAAGCTTAAAAAGGTTGTCTATGGCTTAAGGCAAGCTCCTAGAGCTTGGTACGAAAAGCTAAGTCAATTTCTACTAGACAATGGGTTCCATAAAGGTAAAGTAGATAACACTATTTTCATTAAACATAGAAATGATGATTTACTCTTTGTCTAAATATATGTAGATAATATAATATTTGGTGCTACTAATATCTCTTTGTGTGATGAGTTTTCTGAGTTAATGCAAAAGGAATTCGAAATGAGCATGATGGGAGAGCTTAGCCACTTTCTCAGATTAAAAATCAAACAAACAAAGGATGTCATCTTCATTAATCAAGGAAAATATATCAATGATATGCTATGGAAATATGAAATGGAGAATGCCAAGCCTAATGTAACACTTATGAGAACAACCACTAAACTCACCAAAAACAAGCAAGGAAAAACAGTTGATGAAAAGATTTATAGAGTAATGTTGATCATGCAGGAAGTCAACTAGATAGAAAAAGCACTTTAGGCACTTGCCATTCTCTAGGTAATTCATTGGTGTCTTTGTTTTCAAAGAAGCAAATTTGTGTTGCATTATCCACTGCTGAGTCAGAATATGTAGCAGCTGGTAGTTTTGTAGCACAAAATTTGTGGATCAAACAACAAATTTTGGATTTTGGAATAGTATTTTCAAAGATTCCAATTAAGTGTGATAACACTAGTACAATAAATATTTCCAAAAATCCAATTTAGCACTCAAGAACAAAACACATTGATATAAAACATCATTTTATTCGTGATTATGTTCTTGAAGGTGATATTGAGTTAGAGTTTGTTTCTGTTGGAATTCACGGGTAAAATATGACATTCATATACATACACGGCATCAGATATAACAAAAATTTAATGCCTTGAATTCCCCCAATGACCCATGCATATCAACATATATAATTAAGGTTGAAAGATTTACCTTTCACCAAGGCACGATCGATCGGTTGTATGAAACGTTGGTGTAGCTCTTTGTACCAAGAACTCGAATCACCTTTGAGGAATCACGTTGCTTTTGCACAAATGTGGCTACAGGCATCCACACGAACGAACTTACCTTGGAATGATCACAGTGTACTAGCACCCTTTTAAAATCACTATTATAAAGCTCACAAAATTATTTTCTCTCTTTGAATTGTGACACTCACAAATTCGTTATTTTGGCTTAAGAGAATTCGGCCAAAGGGATGAATGAATGGCAAGGGGTGCATGTTTATTTATAGGCATATGAGATGACCTAGATAGGCACCACAATACAACCGAAATTCTCTTCACCTTGCCCTACTTGGATTCGGTTTTCTCCTTTGTGCAAAAGTATGGCCGAATTCATTCCTAGTCCTACTAGGTTTAGGTTTTCTTCTTTAGTACAATAAGAGAGCCAAATTCATTCGTAATCATATTAAGCTACATCCTAATTAGTCTTTCCTTGTCATACAAGAATAGGACTCCTAATTAGATGTGAATATGTGTGCCAAATTCTACTCCTTGTCATACAAGGATTAAGATCCCTAAAAGGTAGGAAGATGGAGCCGAATTTTCCCTCCTTCTTTAAGGCTTGTGCCGAATTATTCCATGCCCTAATCTCATTAGGTTTGGCCGAAATTCATCATGGGTTTCTTAATGTTATTGGGCTTTTAATTATATGATACATTACCATAATATAAATCTTATACATGGGCCAAAATAT
>CAODLS012731027.1:0-13292 GCA_948243855.1 Flueggea neowawraea
CCTCACTGCTATTTCTCATAGAGAAAGTTCTCCAAGTTTTGTTGTCTTCAGTGATATGGAAGATTTGTGTTTTCATAATCATCTGATATGTAGCAATGTCTGAGTGACTCCTTTGATTGCTTTGTTCTTCCAAGAATAATACCTCTAGTTTTAATCATGCATGTTTGCTTTGTAAACTTGGATGGATTTATGAAGATATTCTAAAATTAATGATGTAATTTTATTTTTTAACATTTCACTTCTTCTAAGGTTTATGATGTAATTCTAAAGTTTATGCACTTCTATTGATGAATTTATATGTTGTCATTTTTTTAGCAGAGTTCTCTTGTTGATCTCCCTCTCAAGAATTACTATATATATTTGGTGCCAACCATGGTATAGATCTGATCCTGAAACTGCTAAAATTTTGAGTTTCCATTCTCAATATCTGAGTTGTTCTTTGATTTTGCAGGATGACTTCAGCAACACAGATTACACAGTAAATGGCCCTAGAGAATTTTTTGCAAACATGCCTTTATCAAAAACACTTACCATTGGTGTTGGATGCATTGGTTGGTTAAATTTTACAATTTACTGATCCTCTGATTGGTGATAAACCATCACAGGATACGATTCCACACATGGCCAAAGAATATGGTTTTGAATATGAACTGATCTCCTACAAATGCCTGCCTGGTTGCATAAGCAGAAAGAAAAGCAGAGAATTATTTGGGCATATAAAATACTCTTCCTTGATGTTATCTTTCCTATTTCTCTTGAGAAGGTATTCGTCTTGTTATATGTTTTAGAGAAAAGTTATTCATTTGTTCTAACTTCGTATTTTTAAAATATGTGCTTTAATATTTGTCGATCTATTTGTATGCAGGTTATATTTGTTGATGCAGATCAGGTTGTCCGGGCAGATAGAGGAGAGCTGTATAATATGGATCTAAAGGGAAGACCTCTTGCATACACACCATTCTGTGATAACAACAACGACATGGATGGATATCGTTTTTTGGAGACAAGTAATGCATCTGAGAATTATATGTTTAGTATAATTTTTATAATTGATCTTGTGTGATGATGCAGTCTTGTTTAGTTTTAGTACTTAGTTTCTCTTATTGTGTGTGAGACAGGGTTTCTGGAAGGAACGTTTACAGGGAAGACCATATCACATCAGGTAGGCAATCTTTTTCATAATGTATTATCCACAATTTTTCTCTTTCAGTCGGTGTTGGATTTGACTTTGCGTTATGTCGTGCAGTGCATTATATGTTGTTGATTTGGTGAAATTCTGACAAACTGCAGCTGGAGATAATCTAAGAGTGTTTTATGAAACTCTTAGTAAAGAGCTTAACAATCTGGCAAATCTGGATCAGGTAAGTATACAACATGATATCTAATTGAAGTGTTTGGTGCCCTCTGTAGGCTTTTATGTCTGACTATCAAAGAAGCTATTAGTTTCTCTTTGTGAACATGGATTAATTGATCAGAATTTGTTGAAAGATATTGGACAATCAATGGATTAATTGATTAGCTCTTGGTGAAATTAATGAACATACACAAGCCCAGAACTTTTAACTTATAATTTTAAGAAGGGACTAACATGAGCTTGCAAACCATATTTCCTCGCATCTTTATCTATTACAGGATAATGCCAGATTCTAACTTGATCATCTTTAGTTGCTTGTCTGTGTGATATTGCATACAAGCAAAAGAAAACGTCTCTAATCCAGTAATTCTTCAGCTAAGCAACTTATCAAAAAAATAAAATTCTTCGGCTAAGCAGAAAAAAGTAAGTTACAGATACAATCTCTGCCATTGGAATTTGCACTTTGTAAGCGGTTCCCATACTAATGACTTTTGATTGAGTTTTTCTAGTAGAGAACGTCAAGGTGCAGATAGTTGTGGTAAAAAAAAATTATTTTCGATTTTTCATTTCTTCATCTGGTTCTTTTAAAAGTAGAAAAGTTGACAAGATTTAGAAAATGTGTTTGTGCAAAGTTTAAACAAAAGCATTATGTGGTTAATTTGTTACTAACTATTTGTCGGGTGTGTTCATAAGTGCCTGCTTTATTAGTTTCACTTTTGATTTTTTTGGCATTGACTATCATCATTTTTTCGTGCATGGGACAATATCTCTGCGACAGGATCTTCCAAACTATGCTCAGCACACACTGCCCATATTTTCACTTCCTCAAGAATGGTTGTGGTGTGAATCACGGTGTGGTAATGCCACAAAATCCGAGGCAAGAATTATTGTTCTTTGCAGCAATCCTATGACAAAGGAACCTAAGCTTCTGGTGACTAAATCCTTTCTTGCTATTTATTACTTTTTTTATCAGATAATATGTCCATTTGTATCATTATTCTTGTTGCAACTTATGTCAGGGTGTGAAAAGAATAGTTCCAGAATGGGTAGATCTCGATGCAGAGGCTTGACAATTCACCGCAAAAATTTTGTCCGAGGAACTGGAGCAAGAGTCGGTCACGTCTACCAGCCAATTGCAGAATCCTCCAACGGATACAATAGAGGAAGATCTAGAATCCAAGGCAGAACTGTGATGAGTCGGTACACTATTTGCGCAATTGCAGTTCGAGGTCATTCGAAATATATATGGAGGATTTGAATTACCTGGCCATGTTCAAATTATTTATATTTATTTCTGCCATGTCAATCAATAGTTATACAGATATTTATAGGACGAGAAAATTTTGGCTCCACAATTTTGCCGGCTGGAAGAGCCCCTTTATACTGCAGAAACTAGTTTATAGAAATGTTGATGCAGTGACAACTGAAAGCAGTGATCAGGATCACAAGTAATCTGTCCAAGCTTTCTTATGTATTAGTTATTTAGTTGTCTGTACTTTTATCCAGAGGTGATGTATTAGTTCTGAGCTCAAGTCATTTTGATATGAGAATTTTGGTTGAACCCGGTAGTTGTTTTTTGGCTGGTGAACCATACATTTTGATATAGAGGAAGATTTTGAGTTTGTTCAATGGATACAAGCAAAGGTCAGACTCGAACGTTTTTGGATCGGTGAGGATAATGGTAAGAATAAGGTAAAGACGAGGTATAATTATATTCATATCCTATCTGCGAATAGTTCTCCTTATCTGTATTTACTCAAATTTAATATCCTCTTTGATTGGAACATAAAAGGAGATGGCCATCATCGTTTTGAATTGATCTCCTTTCTATTGCTTTCAAAGGTGGGGATTTAATTAGAATCTAAAAGTTATAGAAGAGATGAATTGCGCATGTACAACAACTGAGTTGATTATTTTTTGAATGTGTTGTTACAATTATAACCAACTCTCATTCGTAATACTGACTTGACAACTATCGATCAAATGTATAATAATAAAAAATAAAATAATATCGGCTGCAAATTCCAGCGCAATCAGTATATGATCTACAGAAAGAGATTTATCCAAACTTGGTCGGTCGTCGATGCGTAGGCGAAGCGAGGAATCAGAGTTCGGACCACGTAGATTCGCTCAATAGAACAGGGCTTCACGGCTATAAAATTGTCAGCTTTTATTACTTAACAAACAAGGGATTTTCAATTCAAAGAACTTGGCGTATTCGTTGGCGAAAAATGCGACAAAGCCATCAATGAACAGCACAATTATCAGAAACCATTCGAGGACAGCATAAATCAAAGAGGGGAACCTTCGCTAGCTCTTGTTCCACCGACTGTTTAAACGTCTCTTGGCCATAGGGCAGACTCTGAAAACCAAGAACCAAAAGAGAGAAATATAAGATATTTTTGTTTCCTGAAACCAAGTTGGTGATGACTAAAAGAAGATAGAGAAATGAATTCGGACTAGAAGGGTCAAAGGGAAATGAGAGAGAAGATCATGAACTTGGTAATAGAATAAACCGGACCCAGATCATGACCTCTCCGTATGAGAGAAACTCAGAGATGTTACAATTTTCGGTTTCCAAGTTTGAGTGGCTACTATGATTTGTCCATAAATAGACCATGTACCTGAATTATAGGTCTATCAGGCACTCCTAACAGACTGTATCATCAGAAATAAACCTACAAAAGAATGCAATAAAATTTCTTTTCCTTGAAAAAATTCATTATTTTGAACTTGCAGTAATATACATAAATTAAAAGACAACAAATTCTCTCAAATGTTCTCTGAAGCAAATAAATAAAGTGAAAAAAGGGGGGGAAATGAGGATTTGGTAGCATGAGTAAAGCTTGCTTTGGAAAAAAATCTGAAGGTCGGTGCGGTGCGGTGCTTGGTAGGTTTCTAGTAGTCTAGCACATAACTATTACCGTAAGAGTAACTCGTGACAATTGACAACAGTTCTGATATGCCTTGAAGACAAACAACCACAAAACTGTGCTCCATACTAAGCACAACAATGCTTTCAATGGTATAAGCTTCACATACTCTTCTATCAATTTCATGGCCTGAAAAATCATCCTTGTTACAAAGCTTCAACAGAGGGATAGTAAATTTGGTCACCAGTCAACCTGTTGAATATCCAACTACACAATGCGCAAAATCTTATGTTAACAATGGTGTTTAATGATTAAGAACAATAATCAAAATTTGTATTCCTGTATAACTATAATTAACTTCTGAAAAAAGAGTTTTCTTGAAGCAATTTGTTGGTTAGGTTCAAATCAGCTAGCTTGTTTGGCAAAACATTTGCAGACATGTAAGGGGACATGCATCCTTGGACCTGAAAAGAGAGCCATATAAGAACCAGAGGTGACAATCAAGAGAGAACTTCATCGGAAATCAATTCCTTGGAATGAAAACAATTTAAACTACAAGTATTATACTTTCTACAACAATGAAAAGAGACCAATTACCTGCAGTAAGCAAGTTGGAATTTGGATCAGTCCCTGTCGAAGAAGATCAACTTTTTCTAGAATGCTTGGTGGAACAGGCGTGATGACATAAAGTAAACCTTTAAAAGTGTCAATACCTCGCACAATTCCTGGCACAATGAAGGCATAGTAGAGTATGAAGTAAGATAAATGGCTTGTTAATGACTGAACATTTTGTTTATCACGCTTGAATGAATTAGCATCATATAATATCCCAATTAACTACTATGCCGGTGGCCTAAAAATTTAAAATTGCCAACGGTAAAATCCACATGATGACCATAGTTTAAGTTGATAAAATCTCATTCCAAATCATATAGGAAACACCATGATCAACCAATACTAACACAGGTGGGGACCTATCATAAAATATAAGAGAAGTTAAAAGGGAGTCCTAATAGCACGAGATTGATTACAGTAAAAGAAACGTAGCAAAAACTTGAGACTTAGATAACCTATTAAATTAAGAATTGATCTCTGCATTAGAATAAATGTTAAAACACAAAGTTTACAGGGAAGGGATGGAACAAATAAAAAAAAATCCTATATTGATGAAAAACATAGTGAAAATACGCAAAATTTCATTCAAAACTAAGAACAAACCTCGCAATGGAGATGTCTGGTCTTAATACTTGATATTGGAACTTGATAGGGAGGGAGAGAAGCAAGAGCATTTGCAAGCGCCTTGATTGTGACAATGTTCATGTTACTTGGAAAGCACTGCTTGAAATAAGCCATCAGTCGAAAATCCCGCAAAAGGCGTGCATCTTTCTGTATAACCACCCTAAAATGAGATAAAGTAAACTGTAAGAATATGTAAAACAATATCAGAAAAATAACATAGTTACATAAAAATGATTAGAAGAGGAAAAACCATGATCTAGCAATAGAAAACAACAAACTCACAAGTTCATTGTAGTTAATGAGTTGTTGACAAGAAAGCAATCAGATGATGTCACTAGTATAAAGCACGATGCATAGTTTTATCAGTGGTTCAAAGCAGGGTACAATAGCTTGGAACTTTATGTAGATGTTCTACGACAACAAAATGCAGCCAAAAGACAAAACAGCATTTATAAATTAACACAAACATTTAATTCTGGGGAGCAGAAAAACAATTATATATCTGTAAAAGCTTTTAGAGATGCATTTAACATCTGATAGCTTGGATAAACTTACAAGCTACTGAAAGAACCTTATTGAACTGAATTTATCTCAATCAAATTAACCTCTGGACCATAATCATCATCTAACTAGAATGCCCCCACTGGTAAGTTCTTTCTTAGAGAAGGTACATTTATTTTAACCACATGGGTTGGAACAATGTACATCAGCATGTCCACCAGTATGTCATAACCAACACCTGGAACACAAAAAGAAAAATTAAAGAGTTAGCTTCCAGATTCAGAGTTGAGAAAGAAAAAATAAACATTCCACATAGTAAATATGTGAAATTGGAGACAGAAGTTAAGAAGAAAAAGGAAAATCAGATCTAGAAAATCACACCTTTCACCCAGCCAGGTGTATTCACGATAAGAGGTAACTCAAACTTTGGAGGGGTTCTACTGTCACTAGACACATGGTACTCTTTCTTATAGTAGTTGTACAATGTGTATATATATTTCAAGTACGTAGTTGGATCCCTCTTTGAAGAAATATCGCCAAAGAAAAAGCATCTACAAGCAAACACAAAAGCAATACCTAAGTGAATATATGGGATGCATTTCTTCAAACAAAACTATAAAATTTACTCCAGCAATGACACAACCGACACTCAATTTGCAGTCACTTGAATAAATCAGAATTTCCATAGAAGATAAATAATTCCATTTCAATAAAACACATGGAAAATAAGAAATTAAAGACATTCCAGATTATGAGAGAACATCTGAGAAGAAGGAATCAACAATAACAAAAAGTTTTTGTAAACCATTAATGGTAACGAGTTCAATACCTCTCTGGTGTCTTTAGGCATGGAATTGACAAATCTAATTTTGTGAAAAGAAACGAATAAGGAATTCTTGATCAGTAATAATAGGAAAGCGAAGTAGCTAATGTGTTGAGCATTCCGAAATGATGGTAACATAAAAAATACAAATCTAATCGATGAGACATTCTAACAAGAAACCCACAAACAAATACCTGACATTTGCTTGTCAACCACAGTTAGGGCCAAGAAGCCTGGGGCAGTAAATTCAGGCTGTCCAACATCTGTATCCAAATAACCAACCTTCTGTATCTGCAAACATAGTACACAGTCAATACCAATTAGGTCATCTCCAAGCATTGCAAATAATTCACAGAGAAAACGAACTCAATAGAACGCATTTTGCTTTTAAAAAATGCCACTAGAATGTCACAGATGTGGCTTAATGTGGATTAATTGAATTTTCAAATTACACATGAAGGCTTTGTTCAACTACAAACATGTAATGATGCGATCAAAAAACACAGAAACCCAATAGCCAAAATTCAATTCTTTTCTATCCATGACTAAAAAGGTTGATTACTTCTCGTAGAAACTCGGTTATTAGCTGGCAAAAACCAACAAGGCAAACAAAAATTGAGAAACTTTTTGTGTAATCAAGTGACAAAATACATACCTCTGAAGAAGGACGTTGAGGAGGTGGCGAGAGACGGTTGTTTTGCCAGAGTTTTTAGCGCCGCAAACAAAGGCAATTGGAGGAGGTGAAGTAGTGAAGCCGCTCGCTATTCTGTATGTAGCCTCCGACCACTGCTCTGAGATGTGAATGATTGGTGTTTCTTTGGCCTCTGTTGTTGAAACCATGGTTGTTTGTGCCCACTAGTTTCAAGCTTTCAGCTCTACAAGTACAAAACAAAAAAAATTATCTTTTCATATAGAGTTATAATTTTATTTACACTATGACTTATCCCAATTTGATGAAGAATTCACCTTGTCATGCAAATTAATTTTAAGTCATAAATTTGATTTAAAATGTAGTTCTAAATATTTTCTTTTTGATGGGTAGGTTCTAAATAATTTGAAGTTACAAAATATTGAATTTTTGACAGCAGAACACATATTTGTCCCCTTAATTTTTTACCCAACATCTTTTCAGTCCACCAAACTTTATTTTTCACCTATCAGCCTGCTGAAGATTTAAAAACGGTGTTAACACCACCTTCAACGTAAGGCCGTCATATTTACTATACATATCAGATTTTTCCGTTATCGCTTGATGACATGGATGTCAACAATCCCAAAACACACATATTTAGGCCGCTGAACTTTCATCTAACATCTCTCCAGCCACCCTAAACTTCATATATCACCTATCAACCACAGATACTAATACACAGCAGCATAAGAAGTACGAAGTACCAACCCTCCATCCTCCATGATCACTTTTTTTTTTCACAGAACTGAATCAATAATAATAAAAAAAAAAAAGAAGAAGAGGCAATCAAGGAAGCAAAACTCTTATGCGGCAATGTAAATTGATAGTTGTAACTATTTGAAATGAGATGCGAGCATAATTTATATAACATATAAGCAGTTCTGTTGATACTGACTTCATATTAAACTAATAAGTATCATCTGCTTGCTCAGCAAATAGCAGAGAAAAAATTTATGCTGCAGGAAAAGTTCAATGCAGAGATAGTGAACTGGAAAAGGATGCCTATACTTTGACGAGTTTATTCTTTCAAATATCATCAGAAAATCAGATTTTATCTGTCCAGACAAAATCATTCAGTTTAATGTAAAAGAAAACGATATAAAATTGAATTTCGGCGCAAAGTATGGCAGATCAATATTCAGGCCTCAAAAAAAAATCCTGCTCACCCAACAGAGAGAAACTTCAACAAAACATGTTACAAAAATCTTTGCAGAAACATCTGTGGAAAAAAAAATCAATCCAAGAACCAAACCAGTAGTTTTTAGAATAATTAATTATAGCAGTAACTGAGGAACATAATTGGGGCGAGAAGCAAATAGAAATAAATAAATACTTATTGTTGCTATCTTCTTCAGAAGCTCCAATGGCAACAAACATACAGATATGCTGCAAATTTTTCAAATGTTGCATGACTCAACAGCAAAGACATGCTAATGAAACCAAAGAAAACAGAAAATTCTAGACAGATAAAACAGAAAATTCTAGACAGATTGACTTAATTAATATAATGAAGTTATCACTAAGCATGCTCCACCTCACCCACTACTACAGTCGACGGTGGTAGACAGCGATGGAGACAAAGAGTGACGAGACAGAGAGATCGTCGACCGAGAGCCCAAGCAACGACGGAGACAACGAGTGACGGGACAGAGAAAGCGTCGCCGGTGCTATAGAGTGGGGAGAGAGAGGGAAAGAGCGTTGAAGGAGATAGAATGGGCCGGGCAAGAGATAACGACAGGTTAGAGAGAGAGAGAGCGATTTAGGGTTAGCGAAGTGAGTGTGAGATTTTTTTTGAAGGAAGTGAGAGTGAGATTGGGCAGCGGTTCTGGTGACTCAATCAGTTTTGTTAAAAATTAATTTTGAGCATTTATTTGAATAGAAAGTTAGAGCATGGCAACCACACCCTTTATCTGTTTTTTTAAAATATAATATTTTATTTTATTATTTATTTTAAAATTTTAAATTTTATTTTATTTTTTTTATTATTTAATTTATTATTTAATATTTTATTAATAAATTAATTATAATTTATCTAAAATTACAATAATACAATAAATTAAGATATTATTATGTACTCATAATATTATTCATCTATTTTATTAATAAAATATTTATTTTTTAATATTTTTCTTTTTTAATATATAAATTTTGAAAAAAAATTAGCACATAAATAAAAATAAAATAATATTTTTTACTCTCTAAATATAGAGGGCTCGTTAGACTTGCTCTTAGATGAAAAAAATGTTAAAGTGAGATTGATCACATGATATCACAACTAAAAGCAAAACAATCTTGGGTCATTGATTTAATTTTGTTAAACAATAATAACCATTGATTTTTTAAATTGCAAAAGTGAGATTGACTACACTAGATCATTTTTAAAAGCCAATTTTAATATATGAAAATATAGTAGAAAATTCACATAATTTATTTGTTTATATTTATATCTATTTATACATAAATTATACTTTTGATAAAAAAATCCGTCAATTATATTTATTTATACATAAATTATGTTTTTGATTAAAAAATAAATATGGATTGGAATGAGGTATGTAATTATATGCTAAAATTTATTGAAAAAAATCATTGAAATTTAGCATGAATATTTTGTTAAGTTGAAAAGTAGCTTGTGAATGAGGAACTAATGTGGTAAAAAAAATAATTCTTAAGATGTTGCTTTTTTTTAGACTAAAATTATAGTTATGGTTTATAAAATGACAAAAAATACATGTATACATAACCTTTTTTGGATGTTTATAGGATATTGTTGTGCAATTTTACATAATGTTAATAATTTTAAGCAAACAAACATAAAATAGGAAAATAATAACATTTAAGGAACAAAAAATAACGTACCTATAATGTAATACACCGTCCGTTTCCGACCACATCCTTTGTAGCGTTCCGACCAGTCCCGATTTGTTTCGATCAATTTAGATCATATTCTTTGGTGTTTGAAGTATTGGTTAAGTGTTTGAGGATGTTTGTTGATGTTAATTTGTAAGGTTGGATGTTGATAAGTTTCGGGAATGGTTTGGAACAAGTTCGGAAGCGAGAAAAGTCGGGCAAGTGACTTATGTGCAAAAGCTGTAAAATCTCGTGTACTTGAGAATTAATCCAAAGTACAAGAGGTATTGTAGCCTAAAGTACGTGAGATTTAATCTAAAGTACGTTAGGTACTGTAGCCTAAAGTATGTGAGATTTAATCTAAAGTACGTGAGGTACTGTAGTCTCAAGTACTTGAGATTTTATCTAAAATACATGAGCTGGGTTTTTCATATGATTCACGTACATGAGATGAACAGTGATGTACGTGAGGTCGGGATTTTTAGTTCCAGAATGCATTTTGACCCGTTAACGTGTATGACTTTGCTTCTAACGTACGTTAGGTCCTCCTAACGTACTTTAACCTTAGATTCATGTACGTGATACCCCATTTTCTATATATATTCGAACCCCGACCATTTCATCCGCCATTTGCATTTTTCACTCTCTCTCACCTTCAAATCGATTCTCTCACTTCCTCATTGCTTGCCCAGTGTTCTAATCATCTTTGGAGGTAAGATTATTATTTTCTTATTTTTGATTCCTCTTTCATGTTTTTGATTCATGGTTTTGCATTTGGATGAATTGGGCTAGGGTTCCAATTATTGGATGATTTGTGATATTCTGATGTTAAATGATGCTTGTATGTGTTAGATGTGACTTAGATGAACTTGTTTCCAGCTTTGAATGATGAGATTTGATGAGTTATTGTGTGGGCTAGGGTTAGGTTCGGTTTTGGCCAAATTGATGTCGATTTTGAGTTGTTTTGGAGAAACTAATTATTTATTTGAATTATTGAGGTTGTTTAGAGACAATGTGGGTGTTTAGATTCGATTTCTATCGGTTGAATCGAAAGTTGGACTATTTGGGTAATTTTTCAATTGATGATCAAATGTGATAATTTGCATTCTAGGGATCCAAATGGATTTTGGAGTATTCTTTTTAATGATTTGATTATCCTGAATTATTTAAAGAGTTAAGAATGGTTTTAGAGATTGATTGTAATTTTTGCGAGATATCTGATTCTCGAGATTATGGCGTCTGATCCTCTTTTGAATGGGTTCCTTTGGGTCGACATTTGCATTGCATCATTATTACATTTTAGTACCGCCACAGTACCATATATGTATCATGTCATTGATATTGCTATGATGACTATTTTAGCTGTGTATCCTGGTATGTGAGATTAGTCAGCCGCCAGTTGTACGTGTTTGGACAATTCAGCTTGGATATCCAAGTGAGTGAAATGACAGCTTCAAATATATAGGATGTGTTTTCTAAATTATATTGTTTTTGATGTGTTCAGAACCTATTTCTGAAATTGGACTAATATAAGAATTGATTAATTTAATAACCAAATTATGTGTAAAATAATCAGTTTACTATTTTTGAACTGATATATATACGTATTATATATATCCCTCACTGTTTTTGATATACGTTACTGCATGATTATTTGTTTGATTTAAATATAATGGAAAATCTACTCTAAGATTTATTATGTTTTCATAATAAATGTTTTTGTTGGATTATGATGGTTTTTGAAATAAATATTATACTTTAATATTTATTATGGTTTCGGAGTAAATCCTCTGTTTTGGATTTTGAGATATTTCTTAAACACGTAATTGTTTTTGAATTAATTGTATCTTTTTGAAAATACTATGTTTAGTATTTTGCGATGTTTTCACTAAAAAGCGTTTCAGTTGAACGTTTGATTTATTGAATAAACAAGATGTATGCTCGTCATATGCCTATTTAGATATTTAAAATAAATATTTGTATATGTTTTTGATAAACTATTTAGATACAGGGGCGTCTTTATTACGAGATATACGTAACATTTGGTATATCAATGCTATGATAAGCTCAGCTATCAGGGTTACTAGTAGTCATGTGTTCTGATCCAACACATGATTTGATATCGATTGTGGCGAGTTCATAATCATCACTGTTATTGTTACTGTTATTGATATTGGTCCCCTATCACCGGTGTTATGATATTGTTACCGATATTATTGCAACCGTTTTTTTGAATGGTTTTTGATAGCTATTACCTAAATAGCGCATGTGTATTTATACATGAATTTTTGGGTACACCTTCCTGAAGTATTTCGGAAATTTCTCTTCGAGTATATATATTTTGAAAAATATTATGATCTGTAATCAGTTTTGGGAAACGGATATGGATTTTAGTAAAGTGGTTGAAAGGGAAATATTTGGGCTATTTCAAATGCTGAAAAACTAAATATTTTATTTGAAATAAACATTGAGCAAATCTGCATGGCTATTCATTGTCTTCTATGGATGTGAAATATTTCGAAATGAATTTCGAAAACTATGGATTCATATATAGCGTGTATACGTATGTACACTTATATCTGCATATGACGTTTTTGAACAGTTTTAAAAACAGTGTTTGTGAGGCACGTACCAGACGATCTGAAGTGTCGTTTCCTCACTAAAGTTCTTACCCCTGTCTTTTTGTCTATGTTCATGTACTCGTTATTGCAGGTGGATTTTGGTTGATTGAGACTTATTGGCATTCAACACATGGTGAGGCATTTCTGCAATTGCAGTTAATGCCCCTTTTGTTCGGGACCAGTTATTTATTTTGTTAGCAGCTCCAAACCGGTTTGCTTGTGGGTGTATGTTTTGGAAACTTATTTAGTATTTAATCAAGATTTATTATTTATCAAATATATTTTTATTATTGTTTAAACTTATGTTTCAAACAATATTTGAATTTCTACTTACTAGTTA
>CAODLS012731074.1:0-17911 GCA_948243855.1 Flueggea neowawraea
ACTCGAGTCTTTTGAGTCAGTAGAGAGTCTTGAAGATGAAGACTTCATTTTCTTGTTTTTCCGGCAACCCCCTCCGATGGGTACGTTCCTCAAGGCTCCACCTTTAGTCCAGTACCGTCTACAAGTCTTGCAAAAGTGTCTTGGTTGTGTAAGACTGTAGTTGTTGTAATAGCAGAATTTTGTGTTTGCAGAATCACATCTAGGACACTTCAAGTTGTGTTCTTGAGGCCTGGTTGTTGAAGATTTACGGTTACTATTACCAGTGGAGTTGTTTTGGGTTTCCTGGTCTTTGTTGTTGGGTTGTTTTGGTTGGAGATTGTTTGGAGACATGTTGCGGAGATAGAGAGAGAAAGAGAGATGGGTTCAGTTTCTTAGGGGAAAAGGAAGGAAAAGAGAGATCAATTGAATGGTGTCATGCATGGAGGGGGTGGGGCTTGTGAAGGTCATGAAAGTGTGGATTGTGGGAATGGAAATGGAAGGAAAGGAAAGGAGAGGAGATGAGAGGGAGGAGTTTATAGGGATGGATCTGGTGGAATAAATAAAAGGTAAAACATGAGAGAGAGTGAGGAAGAGAGAGAGAGATGTTGCTAGAAAAAAAGAGTGAGGTACTTATACATGGAGATCAGGAATAGAGAGGAGAGAGTAGGGATGATCTGAAACTGTTGTTGTGGTGGCAGAAGAGAGTGATCCTCATCTTCACACATTTGCATTTGCCCCACCCAAGTAAACCTTTTTTTTTGTCTTTCTAAAATAAAATTTATTTGCAAATTTTAATTCATTTGAGTGCTTCAAATCAGCCAGTTCTTTGCTTTTTAATTTCACTTAGGGTATTAATTAATAGTAGTAGACAATTTATTTCTAAAAATTAGGGTATTAATTAATAAATTTTTATCAAGTATTTTTTAATTAAAAACTCTATTTTTTAATAGGTGAAATTTTGGGTTAATAATACTGGTGGTCACAAAAATTTTCGTGTTACTGAGGTTTGGTCACAAAAGAAAAAAAATGTTACACAATGCTCATTATTGTTTTTTTCTTCAAGAATGTCACTTTGTCCAAAAAACTCAACAGATTGGACATAAAGTATCACATAAGCATGCAACTCCTATTCTTATGGACACGTTTTTTGCCGACGTGACAATTACTGAAAGGTCTTACCATACTTGATTGATCGATCAGGCGACCCGCCTGTGTCCATCATGTCCAGTCTATCGAGCTTTTTTGGCAAAGTGACCTTTTTGAAGCCAAAAAATATAGTGACCACTGACTGACCGATTCAAAGACTTGCATGTGTCTAGCATGTTCAGTCTGTCGAGTTTTCGGGCCAAAAATGACCTTCTTGAAGCCAAAAAAATAATAATGACCACTGTATAATATTTTTTATTTTGTGACTAAACCTAAGCAACGCAAAAAAATTTGTGACCATCGGTACTATTAACTCAGTGAAATTTTCTCTAAACATAGTAGCCTTTTATTTATTTTTTTGTCAAAATAGTAGCCTTTTATTGGTTAATAATATATTGTTTGATTTGAAGTATTTTATTGGTCTAAATTATATAATTTCTTATGATTGCATTTGTAAAAAGAGTTCATTTCTGTACATATTAATTTTTATAAATCAATTTTTAATCACATCAAAATAAAAAAAAAACTGACCTGCTTTTCTTAATCCATCACATTTGATGGATAAAATTCTCATTACTAGTAAAAAAGAATTAATTAAATAATCTCATATTTCAAGCTTGAGAATTCACTGAAAAAAGTGTGGACATATATGAAAAAAAGGGGATTCGTCAGAGGAGGGCATTAGGAAATGAGAGTTGTCGGAGTAGGGGAGGGAATAGGATGAAGAAGAGGTTTCAGTTAGAGGCAACAGCAGCAGTAAGCTCTCTGCCACTCATGCCAGTCCTGTCTCTTCCTTCCCATGTAATGTCCCTTTTAACCCCTCCTTCTCCCCTCTTTTCACTCTTGTACCATAAAATCACCTGTCTCAACAATGCCTATTAATTTATTGAGAGTCCAAACAAAATTAATCTGTTCGTGTTTTGTTAATAGCCAAGTACAATTATTCATGTTATTGGAGTTTCAATTAATCTTTTTTTTTTCTTTCGGATACATGTTTGTACAATTGGATTGGTCTAGTAATTTGAATAATGCTTTCTTGTAAATTTTTTTATTGAGTGCTCCCTTGTAAATTAGTTGGTATAAATTGATTAACCATCATGCGTTGTGAATCAATTGGTAAAGTGCGTCTTTTGTGCTACACAGAAATCTGGATTTGAACCGTAGTGAACACAATCAATCAAATCAAAAATTATTTGTAATGTCCGTTTTAATTAAAGATAATTACTTGAATGTTTTAGTACTTTTGGATCCACACACATCTTCCTAATGAAAATATCAATCTCTTTGAGCTTGTGCGGTGGATATTCTCATATATATCATGGGAATTTAATTTTTCTATCTTTTATTAATGTTGAATTTAGTTTGATTACACCACTATAAAACAATTGGTGTATATAGACTTTTCAAACAAAAAAAATCAATTATTCTCCACATTAAATAAATGCTATTATTTTAGTCAAAACAAAAATCTAAAACACAATCCAAATAATACCGACCGAAATCTATAGAACATGAAGGACTCGTTTGGCACTATAACATATAGTATATACAATATAACATATTTTAATGATTGATGATGAATGAATAGTAAAAAAATAGAAAAATGATACGTTTTTTTTAAATACTATATATTATATATTATCCTAAATATACTATAAGTTGTCCATGCCAAATGAGTCCGAATACTCATTGACAAATCAT
Organism: Flueggea neowawraea; assembly: GCA_948243855.1. NCBI lineage: Eukaryota > Viridiplantae > Streptophyta > Magnoliopsida > Malpighiales > Phyllanthaceae > Flueggea > Flueggea neowawraea. The sequence continues at coordinate 2,827 of CAODLS012731074.1, forward strand.
GACAGAGGCCAATAAGGTAGGGGCTCGCCATGCACAAGCTTCACCAAATTATAATAATACATGTAATGACCAACTTGAACAAATAAAATATATATAGCGGTTAAAATCCCGTAAACAAAGTAAAAAACCAGTTCTCTATAGGTGTTAATTGGTGTGGATGAATCAGAGAGGATTCAGAAAAGAAAGTACAGGTATCTGTTAAGACGGTTTTAAAATGCTGCAAAGATACCCATCTCACCAGTCCTACAATACATATAACAGGGTTCATTTATAAGATCTGCTTCCATATCTATAGCGGTTTTGTCTTGTTATAAAGCTTTTGTAGATTCAAAAACACTTTTCTGGGAACCCGGAGATCTAGTTTACTCAGAGATGTTGTTGTAGAGAGAGAGAGAGAGAGAGAGAGAGAGAGAGAGAGAAAGGGCCATGAGGCTTTTTGTTTGTGTCCACAAAGTAAATAAATGCAACAAAGTTTAGGAAAATTACTTCTGCCATCGACTCTTCTGATCTGCTGCTGCTGTGCCTGTGACAGTAGAAATTTTGCATGAACTTGCATGTATTTATGTATATGGATGATGCTTGTGCAGTTTAATTCTTCAGAAGTCAAATATTTATTTTCTTGGGTTCGGAATTTAGTCGGGGAAAAGTTAGGCACGGTGCATATATTCAGAGGCGGAACCAGAAATTAAAGAAAGTGGGGTCGGTTTTAGAATTGATTAAAATAAAAAAAAATTGTAACAAAAAATATGTCGATATTATAGTACGATAAAATACATTAAAGACAGTTAAAAATATAAAAACGAGTACAACTCAAATGACATTTGTGTTTGTAGTTGTGAGATAACTGATCATACGATTATCTATATTTTGAAAACGATTCAAAATGGATTTGTTTTCAATAGTTGCAAAAATCTCATTCTCGACGAATACCACCAAGTGGCTAAGTCTATGAATAACACTAAATAACTCAATTGAACTTTTAAACCTTTATAAAAAATATTTCTCCATTCTATTTTTATACGACAACCAACCTGTTAAATTGAACATAAATAAATATTAAAGTCTAATTAAAATACAAAAAATAACAAATTAAGCAACGGGCATAAAATAAATCCATGAAATTTATAGTAATTCAATAATCAACAATTATAATTCACAAACCCTAAGTGGCTAAGTCTCAACAATTTCCAGTTAATTCAAATTGTAAAACTAACAATTAAGTAATTAACAAACCCTGATTAATTGAAATAGGGTTGGGCCTTCGTCCCCAACCACAAGGGCGGAGGTGGGATCGGCGGTGGGAGTGGTAGGGTCTGTCTAACCTTCGGTGGAGTCAGTCGGCCCATCTCCCTCCACCACTGCATATATTTCAATTTTATTCTAAAAGATTAAAAAGACCGTGCAAATTTTACTAGTTTTATTATTTTTGGCTTGTCATTTCAAATTTATTTTGATTTATTCTAATTATTTTAGAAAACACATCAATTATGTTAGAGCATCTCCAATGATGCTCTTTATTTTTTAGAGAATTTTTAATAAAAATAGACTGCACCATAAATTATATTGATTGAAAATAGAAATCTTCTCCAATACTATTCTATATTTTGTAAATAACAATTTTTATTAGAGAAAGGGAGAAAAATAATTAAATTAGAGTGGAGATAAAGAATAAAATGTATGAAAAAGTGTACATTTTATTAATGACAACTAAAGTATAGTCATTTTTGCTAGCTATATATGAAGAGTAAACTCCACTATTTATCTTACTTTTGGAGATAAAGAATGATATAAAGAGTGGGTTGGAGTTGCATTTTATAGAATTACTCTTTATAATAAAGAAAATTATGAATGTAAAGAGAGCATTGGAGATACTCTTATTAGTTGTAATCTGTTAAATGTTAACAATGTGATATTTAATGCCATTAAGTTCATATGTCATTGGAAACATAAGGGCAACATTAATGAGCTCAACAGTGAGTCTATTGAGTCCTCATAGAAGACTGTATGAAAGTAGCATGCGTTTAGTTTACACCAGACACATATTACGATCAAAGTGGACCCCAGTTGTTCTTTAGGCCTTTTTTTTTTCAATTTCATTCTTTTTTTAGTTCTTTTTTTCTTCTCCTTGTTATTGTCAATCATTTCTTTTATTATTTTATTTATTTTTATCATTTAATTATTTTTAATTTTTATTAACCAATATATTAAACACCAAATTTTAAAAATAATATCTATTATATATTCTACTAAATAGATCTCACATAATTTAATACTCAATTGTATCTATAAGATTGTACTTGACAAAAAATTTGTATTTTTTAAGAAATCAAGTATAAATAATTTCTTTGAAAATAATTTAAATACAATTTTGAGAATATAATTTATTTTATATAAAATTATAAAATTAGTATATTAAATAAATAAATTTATTATGAATTGTATATTATAGATAAATTAAATGTGGAATAAAATGATTGTGGATTCCATAATGGAATATAAAGAAGAGTATAACCATTAAGAGAGAGTTTAATAAAGGGAGAGTTTAAAGGCATTATCAACGGTTGAATCCATTTTGGGCCTAAACTATTGACACGTCATTGCCACATCAACTTTCCATTAAACTCTTTCTCATTAAACTATTCTACTCCAATGGTTTAGATTATCATTAAAATCTTCTATAAGACCCACTATTACTTTATTTTTCATTCAATTTTCTTTTACGATATATATTACATAAAATATATTTTTCCATACAAAAAATTAAATATTTTTAATTAGCGAGAAAATATATACTTTACGAAAAATACTATAAATTTTTGTACCCAAAAATATAATTAATTTAAAAATAAAAAAATTCTACTCAAATAATTAAAATTTACTATATATTACTTGAACTATTACAAATATGTTATGTTCAATAATAAAATTACATAAAATATTATTAGAAATAAATTAATTACATAAAATATTAATAAAAAAATGAGAAATAATTGTATAATAAAAAGAAATTATATAATTATATAATTAAATATAAAAAAAATAAGAAAAGGCAGATCATGTGCCGTGGTCTGGTCATGACTGTAGTCTTTAAAAAATTAGAAAAAACAAGTTTGGACAGTTCAAAATAGTTTGAACCGTCCAAACTTTTTTGCTTTTGATTGGTTCCCCACATTGGGGTCCAATCCATTACTGGTTCAATAAATCTTCCATTCAACCTGCTCGAATAAATTATTAATGTGACATGATAATTAAATCATGATAAATAATATTATTAACGTTGCCTTAAGAGAAAAACAATGCGTATTATCTCAATTCTTTTATATTTTTTACAGTCTCCAGATTTAATGCGAATTTTTTAATTTTTTTCAACTTTTGGCTTGAACTTTTATTTTGCCCTCAACATCAATGCTAACATGAAAATTTTTGCCACGTGGATAACGTATTATATTATCATTAATGACCATATTATTACGCTATCAGTACAATGTCAACATTTAACAACAACTTCGAATGGAAAACTTATTAGTTGTATCAAAATTGCAATACTTTTCAAATTTCAAATATATGCAAATTTATTACGAAATAAATTAGTTGGTGTCAAATTTTTTTAAAAAAGGCCAAAATTGGTGCAAAAAAGATTCTATTAAGCCTTTGGGAAAAAGTGCGGTTGAACTCAGTATTCTTTTTTCTGCAGGTATCAATTGGACAGACACACTATGTTTAACGAAAATTATCACCTGATTCGTTTTCTGTTTATGTATGCGTGTACAATTAAGCCGTGAGGTCATTAACTTGTCCAAATGCAAGCAAAGCCGTTAAACAATTAGCATTTAAAGCACTTTGCACATGATTGGCGTCTCATAACATATAGTAACGAAAACATGCTGACTTGTTTCTCATACAAACAAGAAAACCATTTTTCATAATTAGAATACACGTTATCAATTGTTTTAACAATTTTTTTATGAGATTTAAATCTATATCTTTTCAACAAGTAAAGTTCATTTAGGACAATCATGTTAACTAATGGGAAATAATCTAAGCCATTTTACAAACTCCTATTAATTGAATCTTTCTCCACACAAACATCATTAATTAAGACACAAATCACGTAACCATTTAGTGAATAAATAATAAATCACAAATTATAGGGCACAACAATACAGTTACATATTTGTTACAGGGAGTTCGAGTTAAATTAAATAAATTAGTATGTGTGCATTGTCAATTTAAAATTCAGGATTCGACTTTTCTTATTAAAAAAATAGTTATACATATTTGGTACCACAATAGGGCTATTTATTTTTGCCACCCTAGCAAGAACAACCTAACATATATGGCTACCGCCCAATACACCTAATTGGCACAGGAGAAGAAGTGTGTAGAGGTTCTAAAAATTACTCTGCCTGAGCTAACCAGATAGGTCCAGATGGGAATTGCATTATATGTGTTTATGCAACAACAACTACACAATTGCAAAATTTAGAGAGACATGCAGAGAGAGGTATAAGAGAAGAACACGTAAGAGGGGTAAGTGGATTCCTCGTGAAGGCCAGACCAAAAACCAAGCAAAATCCCCGCACATATATATTCAACAACGACACAATTATGTTTTCTTAACTTATCATTTTATGTACGCTACATCACATTTTTCACGGGTACATATTTTCCATATTATTTATCCCTACGTACCCATCTAACCACTTCTTTCCACCATCTTTTTAATTGCATTTGTTTTCTGTTTCCAACTTATATGTGATTAAATCAATTTTTGAAATTTAGTTTACTTATAAAAATTTCAATTTGCTATCCATTTGAGTTTTTAAATTTGTGTTCATTCGATAGACTTTCAATTAATCTATTTGGCCAGTTTTCATTTTCCTTATTTTTTTACATTTACTTTTTATTGCCCTTTCTATAGGTTATAATCAGTACTCTTTATTACTCTTCTTTTTATTATATTTTAATAATATTTGAGTAAGGATAAATGAAAAATTCTCAATAAAAATAACAACCTAATTGAATGTTTCTATTGCGGTCATTGATCCTTGAAACTCATGCATTGTTTTTTAAAAAAATTGACTAGTTGTCACTTAAGAGGAAATGTTAGGATATGAGAGCCCTATTGCAATGTTGGGTCACATAGAGACGTGTAGTCCTTTAAGCCAACAACACATAAGTTCAAGCAATATTATGGAATATTGAGGTCCAATTTTAAAATTAATATTTCTTTTTTATATATAAATTGGAGTCTTTAGAATTAGTGGCCGTACCTGGTCCAATTTTAAAATTAATATTACTTGCAACTTAATGATATATACTCTGAGTTTGATTGTCATACGGAGTCATATATACGAAAAAAATCGAGTGACAAATTGAATAATTAATTACATTTGAATAAGATTATCTTTTCAGATTATCAAACAAGTAAATGGAGTTAATATATTGTTATTGAATCAATAAATACATGGCAAACAAGACCTTAACTAATTTCTTTTAAATTATGCGATTTAAATTTTTCTGTGTCGTGAATTTTAGTGGCTAGGGATGGTTATATATATATATATATATATATATATATATATATATATATATATATATATATATCGTGATGATGTTGACATGAAGTTTGTGGCATAGGCAGTTGAGGTCGATTGAATTCCATGTGAATTGTAGATGCATTTATATGGGTGGCAGTATATGAACAGAACGTAATTTGATTGAATGGACCGATTAATGATACAAACATAACACTTATTAGAACTAATAGCATAAAAAAACATTTTAACTTCTTCTACAAATAAATAAAATTATGTTATTATTTGTATAAAAAGACAAGTTGACTTATAACTAATCTCCTTAAATTAAGAGATTAAAATATTAGTGGTGTAATTTTCTCTTAAGGACCACCACATTATATGAAGTAATCGCATGCAGTGACCTTCATCGAGCGTTGCACAGAATAAACCCATTAAGCCATTTGTCCCACTAGTGCATTTCGATTATTCTTTCTATTCCTTTTTTATTTGCATTTATTTGTTTACATATCATACAACTTTTTAAAAAATAAACATGAAAAGGGATCTACATTATTTCGGCATAAGCATGTAGTTAGCTTGACTTATTGTCTTATCGCAATTCAATTTTGCACACGAAATAACTCTGATACTATAATTGTCACAATCCAACATAAATACATATTTATCCTTAAACAACATCTAATAATGACTGCATGTTAAAATTGGCACAATGAGACTTAACAGTGACTGTATAGTAACTTATTTGACGTACTAATTTCAACTGCTTGCTTAGTAGAATGTTACAATACATGACATATGATCTAATTTGTTAGGGACAACAAAAGAATTTCATACAGAAGATAACATATGCATGATGAACCAAACCCAACGTCCGAATTCGTTTGAAATTAAGCCTATAGGTTGAATTAAGGATTAATTACACTATAAACTGTAATTTCGACATTCAATTACAAATTAGCTGCAGCAAACCATTTTTCTTAATTTTCGACCCACAATTTACAATTTGAAGGAATCCAATTCTTAATTTATACGAGATAAATGTGTATTCAGTCTTTCAACTCTCTCTTTTTATCTCATTTGTCAATTCTCTATCTCTCTCCTCTTTCTCTATTTTCCTATCTTTCGCTATCTCTCCCGCTTCTCCGTCCTCTCCTCTCCCTCCTCTCAAGGAACAGATTTTCGCCCTCCTCTCTCTCAGATTTCCTCTTTGTCCGCCACCGTCTGAGTTGCGTGTTCGGTCTCATCGTGAATCCGAAGCTCCAGATCTGAGCTTTGCTTTTTCTCCTTGTTGCTCGCTCCAGATCTAACTTTTGCCACGTGGAACGATGACGACGACAACAAGCACATAGCGGGACGACGACGATGAAGCGATCTATATTCGTTGTCTCTCGTGGTGGCGTTGACGTTGCGCGTCGTTGTCGCTATTGGCGATGGAGCTGACATCGCGACGCCGTTGTCGCTATTGGCGATGGAGCTGACGTTGTGGCTCTTGTTGATTGAAATCGGACTCTGTAGTGAAACCATAGCACTGTGATTTTTCTTTTTGTCAAATCTTAATTTCAATCCTTAATATTTCTAAAAGTTACATATGAATCTTATGAGACACTGATGTTTTGTCATGAGATTTTGTTTAAACTTTTTTCTGATTTTGTTTTTTTATTTGTTCATATCAATGAATGTGTATTTGTTATTTGTGATTTAATGAGATGAGTTGAGAGTGAAAAAAAATGATGTCGATGGATATGTGGTTAGTCTTATTTAAGGTTAATATTGAGTTGATATTGAGATGATTTTTATTAAGTTGATATTGAGTTGAATTGAGTTGATATTGTATTGATTTTGAGTTAATTTTTATTTAAAGTTGATATTGAATTGAAAATCGAGTTAATATTGTGTTGATTTTTATTTAGGTAGATATTTAGTTGAATTGAATTAATTTTGAGTTAATTTTTTATTTTTATTTAAATTTTATTTAATGCTTACTAAAGGTTGTTTTTAGTTTTTTAAAAAAGTTTTATAAGGTTTTTAAATTTGTAAAACTGTTTTTAGGTTTTTAAATTTTTTTATTAAGTTTATTTAAATTTATGTTGTTTTTAAAGAGTTGTAAAAAATTTATTAAATTGATATTTAGTTGATTTTTATTTATGTTGATATTGAGTTGATTTTCATAGAAATTTTAATTTTTTTTAAGTTGATAAGAAATTAAAAGTTGAGTTAACAATTTTTACATAGGTTTATTTAAGGTTCAAAATTTAAATAAAATTTAACATAAAAACTTGGTGAAAAAGGAAAATTAACTAAAATAAAAAATTATGGATTAAATTGAAAAAATACAAAAAGACTGAAATTGAACAATTTATAGGGACTAAACTATAAAAAAGAGATGAAAGATAGATTTCATTTGGAAAAAACTAAATTTCGGTACAGTTTTGCAATTAAAAAAAAAAAAGCAAAGGTTTGTTTCTTTATAATAAAACTTTCCAAAGAGAATTGGCCCTTGAATTAATTCAATTTCTCCGAATTGATAATTAATCATTAGTTGTAGACTTGCAGTATTACAGGCTTATGCCTTATGGGGAGAAAAAGGCTTGTTGTAGACCCAAAGAGAGAAAGGCCAAATAGCTTGGATGGGCCTGAAATAGTCGATCCGCTGACAGAGAAACCAATTAATCCCAGCGCCATGCCCAAAAATATCAATTACCGATTCATATTTTTAATATTTAGAGAGTTTTTTTAAAATTACACGGGTATAAATAAATTTTCTAAATTACATTTTTATGATTTTGTTTGAAACCTGTTTAGTTTTTTGGTTAAATTCTGTTTTTTTAGACTTTTTTAAAATTTATTTATAAATTGTTTATATGTTGTTTGTATGTTATACTTTGTTTTAAAACTCAAAGTTATAAATATATTGTTGATATCTTATTTATATATTGTTTGTATGTTGTTTTATGTTCATATCTTGATCGGAATTAATTAAATGTTGTTTATAAATAACATATATACAATATATAGATAACATATAAACAAATATAAACAACAAATAAACAAGTATAAACAACATACAAATAAATATAAACAACAAATAAATAAAACACCCTAATTTTTCTTTTCACAACATGTTGATGACTTTTTAATTCAATGAATTTGCACCAGCTTCAATCGAGCTACGAATAACAACTAAGCCTAGGGGGATGAAGTTCGGTCCTCTGCTCTCAAAACTTGTTTAAAAAAAAAACCCTAGTCGCTACTAGTCGACCCAGATCTAGTGTGGAGAGGGGAGAAACTACTTAATCCGTGCGCTCAAAATATGCATAGGTAACCATGTGCGCTCAAAATATTGGAAAAAATTGTATGTGCACGGTATAATTATAACTTTTTTTTAAAAAAAGGTAAGGGGTGGACAGAGTTCAAATCAATTATTTTACTCTTTACATCAACCAAGGTTCGAACTTGGAACGTATACCTATAAACATTAGGCGATTACCGCCAGAATCAGTCTCTTAAGGCACGGTATAATTATCACTTAATCCACCGGGCATTGTCAGGTACACAGAGTCCATCATCACAAATTACAACTTCACGTAGTCCACTTTCTAAATTTTAAACATGTGACTCACTAAATTAATATTGCAGGTTCACGGTCTTTGTTTAAAACAATATTTAAACAATATATAAACAAAAGATATTAACAACATATAAAGAAATCCCTTTAATTTGCAAAGTACAAAAAATATTAACAACATATCAATATGTAAATATTAAAAACATATAAAAAAATATATCGACAATATATAAACAAAATGCCTAAAATTAAAATTGTGAATTTAAAAAGTGACACACGTTACAAATGTATTTGTAATATTTAAAAATTGCCTTTGTCAAACAAATATTGCAAAGTATTTCTGGTGTAACGTATAAAAATCACTTAATCCAGTGCTGGATTTACTGTATATATGTTTTGGGTAAATCGACAGCGAAAGACACATAGTAGTTGCAGTGTTTAGTTTAGACATACTGCTGCTTTAACTAAGATGTTTTGGTCAAAGGTTCTATCACTTTCACTTTAGATTTACTAATGCTTCATAAATTAGCTTTGCTATTTTCTCCAACATTGTATGAATGCCGGCCCTTTATATATGCTATTTTTCTTCTTCTCAGATATTTCTATCTAAAAAAATATTAAAAAAGAAAAAGTTGCACAACAATCATTCATTAGGAGATGATTTGTTTCTCCCAAAATTTATTCAACTTTCAGACTTGAATCGAGCCAACAGCATACAATGTTGGGCCTTCTCTTGAGCTGTTTAGAAGTTTTGTTTTTCTATTTTTTTTTACTTGTCACATCTCTTCTTATGATCATTGTTTCTTCTTAGTGTGTTTCTAATTCTAATAATCATAAAAAAAAAACAAAAAAAGTGCTTTAATACTGAATTAGACATCTCAACGCCTAAAGAACCAAAGGAAGGAAATGAGAACCAGATTGTCTAAGGTTGATTTCGGGGGATTTTTTATTTTGGTTCGGTCCTAGTTGATTCGGTTGATTCTTCTATTGGTTTTGTTCCCCCATTTTTTTATTTGAAAGCTTGGGAATAAAATGATGTCCTTTGGTGGATTTGTAGATTGCGGACATGCCAAGAAATTATAGTGTTCCTAAACTGAAAATTGAAAGTGATTGAATGAAAAACGCACTCGAAAAATCAAACATTTTAATCAAACGATTTGGAATGATCAAAGGACATAAATCATTCGTTATGGGTCTCTTGCGTCTTTAGCAACAATAGCAAGAACACAATGATGAAATGAGAAATAAGGAGCTTTATTGAAATCAAAAGTTGTGTCCAAGAACTTGAGAAGAAAATATAATAGAGAGCTAAAGTTGAAGAACAAAAGATAGAAAAAGATAAATTAACTCATTGGGGTGTTGTTGTTGGAGAGGTGTGTGTAGTCCTTTTTTTATATGCATCTTACATCTATTTATACTATTTTGGTTGCTTGGCCACCAAGAGTTATGTTTTGACTCCCATCAAATTCTCTTGCAAATTATTCCCCACGTTTCTAGATTTGTAGTGTCCCTTGGTCCCCAAGGTAATATTTACAATTCTGTCATCACTTGTTTCCTTTGTCGTGAAATCTCCTTTGGTTCCCAATGTGATATTTTCGTTTCTGTCACTCCCTTAAGGATCATTTCATTTCTTGCATATCTTGACTTTCTTTTGTTGCTAATCTTTGTCTCCAAGGCAATATTTTATGGAAATCATTTCCTTATTTGCATGATTTCATTCCTTTGCAATAATTGCAAAATTATGGCAAAAACAATTGCCCCTCATGTGTTTATGGTTTGGGAAAAACTGTGAACACGGGTGAAGTTTAATTTCCTTAGGATTAAGTTGATGTCCCCTAGAAAATTCGAAGGTTCCCTTGCAAAACTGGAGTGTCCCCTGCAATGTTCTATTCCAGTATTGTAACTACTGTAGCTTCAACAATTTGGGAAAATTATGGTGGCTTATGGTGCCAACCACTTGGATTCTTAATTTCTATTCCTCCTGGAAAGAAAGAAAAATGATTTTGTCAAGTGACACTCAAATTTTTTTTTCTTTGCAGTTGCTAAGCTTCAGTAGAATGCATGTCCTAAAAATATGGTGGCCATATCTGGGTTGAATAAAAGAAGCCTACCACTTTGGAAATACTATTTTCACTTAACTTGTCACCCACTTTGAGCCAAGGCCAAACCAAAAGCACCAAACCCTCACTGGAAACCAAGTCAAAACTAAGCTCCACTCTTTTGAGACAAAACCAATTCTTTTGAACCAAATCAACCCATCAAACCGAAACCAACTCATCTGACCATTAAAACAAAACCTAGCCTTAAACAACACCAAATAATTCCTTCCTCTTTGTGAAAAGTGAAACAAAACCTCCACTCCACCAAATTGCAGTGTTCCAAAAGAAACCTACTGCATTTATTCACTCAATTTTTTTATTCTCCCAGGATTTATTCAATTCTTTTTTTTTTCTTTCCTGAGTTGCTAGCATTTGCTCAAAACAGAGGGGGTAGCACCCTTTTCTAACAATAGATTAGCCCGGATCTATCACTAATGGTGCATCAAACGGCCTTAAATTTGACCAGCTTTCTTGGTGAGTAAAATCACTCTCTTTTATAGGATCATCACCTGTAAAGGGAAAAATGGAATTTGTTCTTCCTAGGGGGCTCATGTTTTTTAGCATCCCAGCAAACATAAAGCATAAAACCCAAAAAATATAAGCCTTAATCAAATAAATGAGAGAAGCTCTTACCTTGTCCGGAGGTTCTTCAAAGAAAATCTTCTCCATTTTTTGTGGAGATCCAGAATTGGGCTCTTGTAGAGGACGTTCCCATCGGGACATGTGTTCTCTATTAGGAACTGCTTTTCTGGAGGTTTTTCTCTTGGGGACGGCTCATTTGGTGGTTGTTCCCCTGCTGGAGACTGTTCTCCTAAAAGTGGTTCCTTTGGGAACGGTTCCTCTGGGGATGATGTCTCTTTTGAAGTCTATTCCCCTGGGGACATGTCCTCTGGAAACAACTCTTTTGGAGATGAATCTTCTGGAGGTTGTTCCTCTGGGGACAAATCCTTTGGAGGCTGCCCCCCGAGGGTTTTGGTAATGCCTTCTGTAGAATACTTACTGATTTCTTTTGCCTCCACCTTCATAGGAGATTCCAAGTCTCTTGTATCATGTATGGTTTTCTTTAAGAGAGTCGCATGTTTTTTTTTTCTGAACCTCTCCACCAAATCTTTGACCTTGTGTGGGTTTACCACCATTGAAACCAGTACTGTAACATCTCGTCCATTCCATTGGTGTTCGAGAGTGATTAAGTTTGTTTTTATCATGATTTCGATGACGATTGGGTGTTTAATATGAGGAATAAATATTGATGGAGTTTACTTATGTTAATATTTGCCAAAGTTTTGGTGTTTAGTTGGTCTTGAATTATTGGAGTTTTGATCCATCTTCGATCTTGATTCGTTGTTCAAATATTTAGATTCATATTTTTTATGATGAATGATGATGTTTTTAAGTTGATTCATGGTCCTTTGATCATGTTTGGTGGTTGTGCGATTAAGAGAGGTGTTTTCGGTTGTGAAATGTCTCATTTCTTGAGTCCTTGGCCTGGGACATGCCCAAGAAATTATGCATGTGTCATGAAGAGCCAAATCGTGTCTTTAAGAGCCAAACTGTGTCTTGAAAATTCGACACACAGAAAAACATTCGTGTCCGTGTCTTAATTGATTTTCCCGTGTCTTTTGATTGTTGCCCGTGTCTTTCCAGATTTGCTTACAAAACACCCATCCGCCCCTTTCTTTAGCCACAATGGCATTTCTTCCATCAAACCCACCTCAAATCCTCCCAAATCTCTCTCTCTCTTGCTTTCCATCCATCCTCCTTGCAATCTTGAGGTGAGTTCTTCATCTTAGCTTTTTTTTTTTGCATTTTTTGCTTGCATTGTCTTGCTTGGTGTTGTAAGTTTGTTGATAACGGTTTGGGCTTTAGGGTTTGTAATTTCTGTTGATTATGAGTGTTTAGAAGTTAAAGGAAGTTGGATTAAGTTAGTTTGGTCTTGCAATAGTGTGATTTGAGCATTTGTTTGGAGGATCTAAGTATTTAAGGCAAATGGGTATGTTATTGATGTGGGTGACGATTTTGATTGGTTTTGAATGGATTTTTGGATCAATGTGAGTTTTGTTTATGTATCTAGGTAGTAGGGACTTAGTTTAGCATGAATCTTTGGGGGATTTGAAGTATTGGTATTGTTTGTTAATGGTGCCTTAGGAGTCTAAATTTAATTTTGAATTTTCTTGGAGATTTTGAGTTTATCTCTTGAAAAGGATGATGGATTCGTGTTCAGGAGGTCGAATATAGTCAATGTAGGTGATTGGGTTTGATTTTTATCGGTTGAATTGGAAGTAAGGACCATTTGCATAATTTGCCATTTAGAGGATCATTTGGATAATTTCGCATTTAGGGATCAAAATGTGATTTTTCATATATGTGAGGTTTGATTTGAATATTTTGAGAAACTTGAGGACTTATTAATGATTTTGGAGTGTTAGAGACTAATTTAGAAATTTTGAAAAGTTAGGAGACTAAGTCATAATTTTTTGACGTCTTGGAGACTAAATGGTAATTTTTCAAAGTTCGGGACTGATCTGTAATTTTACACTCAGGTGTAATAATTGGATTATCATGTTATACTTTGGGCCGAAATAGATTTTCAGGGTTTTTTGGAGTGTTCGAGTTTGCATATGCATTTGCAAGGATTTCGGTATAGCCACAATACCATGTCTAATATGTGTATATATTGTCTGTTCCAACTCTTTGTTGTTTCTGAGGAGACCAATTATTCACCGGTAAACCGTGCTCTAGATTATTTGCTCAGTGCCCAAGTGAGTATGGTCGCACTTTAAACACTTAGACTGAGTCCTCTAAATTATGTATATATTTTTGTTATGCTGAACTTAGCATAAAATTGGAATAATTAAAGGATTGGAGTTCCTAAAATCTTATGTATGTGAAAATCTCTGTTGTGGAAATTAAATTTTATCTTAGAATTTTGATGGTTTTTTAAAATAAATATTATTGTTTAATATTTATTATAATTTTGGTAACAAACATTCTTTTATGAATTTCAAGGTATGTTCTGTAGAAATTATTCTTCTTGAATTTAAGAATATTTTGAAACAAATGATTTGTTCTGAAATAAATATACTTTTTACGAATTTTCTATTCTGAAGTAAATAAAATGATTTTCTGTAGTAAACATTTTGTCTGAAAGTGATTGTATTTTGATATAAATACTTTGTTCAGTATTTTGAATATTTTGAATAAATATTTCAATATGTTTTTGGCAAGACATTCTGATATGGGACACCTATTTATGGGGTATGTAACCTTTGATATATCAATGCTCTGTGAAGAACCTAGTTGTCGGGGTAAAGAAGTAGCTGTGTATCCGGTCTATACATAATCTGTTCTATCTAGTGGCGGAGTCCACAATACTATTATGTACATTCTGTTCTGTTCCCATTGAATTTTGACCTACTATCTGAAAAATATTTTAAATTACACTTTTGAAATATTTTGGAATTATTTCTGAAAGATATCTTGATATTTAACTTTGAAAATACTGCAGTATTCAAATCTGAAAAATAATTTGGAAATTATATTTGAAATAAACTGAGTATTTATCTCTGAAAATATTTGAGTATTGTTTTTTGGAATATCTTCGAAAGTGAATGTGAATTTCAAAAAAATATTTGAAAGGAAAGCACTTTGGCTATTTTGGGATTTGAGAAAAATTAAACATGTTATTTAATTTCTTCATTTAATAAATTTTGATAATTGTCTGTTGTCTGCTCTATATGCAAAAAGGATTGCAAAGTAGATTTTGAACTAAGTTATATATATATATATATATATATATATATATATATATATATATATATATATATATATATATATATATTTTTTGTATATAGGGGCGTGTGTGATATATAGAAAATATAGTA
>CAODLS012731471.1:0-11292 GCA_948243855.1 Flueggea neowawraea
TATACTTCTCAACCTAAAAAAAATTTCCAAGTTTTGTTCTTGACACTCACCCGAATGAAAATGTTTTCTCCAATCATTAAACCCATATTTATTCTAAATAAATCCAGCCTCAATGTTCACAAGCTCAGTGATATTTCACCCAAAAGAAACCCACCTTAATCGGAAAATTCATTCCTTTCACCAACCCGTAAGCACTCTAAATAAATTCAACTTCAGTGCTCAATCTATTCTACCAATTTAATTCCATCATAACCCGCCATCAGACCTCAAAAAAAAAATCACTAAGAACAGAGAATGATCATGCTCTTTTTCGTCACCTACAAATTCAGATTCATGAGTCCATTTCAAGAAAAAAAAATCATCAATTACCAGATTCCACCTACACCTATGTTCTCCAATCTAAATTTATTAACACTTAACTCCAAGAACCCAGCTTCACTCCATCCTAAAATGCTCTAGACCGAGGCTTTGCTTCCATCAAAACCAATGAATAAACATCAACTATAAATGGTGTATTAACAGAAAATGAAAGCAAGGAACGGCCGGAATAAAATCTTACCTCAGTTTGAAGACGAGGAGGATAAAAATTTAGTGGAAGGTATCCAAATGAAGAGAGCGAAATTTGTGTCTGAAGAAGTAAAGTAAACAAGTAAAAATGGGAAGCTTGGACGGTGATTTCACAGAATTTAAAGGCAAGAAACTGAATAGGCAGTGGCAATTGATTATTCAGCGAAAAAGAATCAAATGTGGGCGGTGGAATTGATTAGTTTAAGAAGAAAGACTGCAGCATGGGCGATGAACTGAAATAATTAGAAAGAAAGGCTACATCATAGGCGGTGGAAACGGGACGAAATAAAAAAAAAAAAGAAAGAAACAAAAATGGTTTACACATGCACAAGCATGGACGACCATCGTTGCTCACGGACGACAGCAACCTGTGGGTTGAACAATAATGCATCAAAACGTGCGTTTTGTGGCTTATTCCTCCTCCGAATATTTTCTTTCAATTTCCATAAATTTCCACTTGATTTTAAAGTCCCCAAACCACTTCCAACTCCATTAATCACCCAATTAACAACTAAAAGAAAAATTTAACCTCTCCATCATCAAAATAAAAATTTAGAATTAAATAATAAAATAAAATAATATAAAATAAAAATAAAAATTATCAGAATAATTATTTGGAATGAGCGGGATATTACATCCACCTTGGGGAATTTTGTTCCTTGACGCTTTCGATAATTGAACGTAGACAACTTGCACAAAAAAAGATCGTTCTAGTTTTCAAACGAAACGACTTACTTTTGGACTGGAAATCAAGTATTGCTTAGAATTATACCTCACAACCTCAATTCCCCCATCTTGGCCAATTTAGTTATTTGACGCTTTCGATCATGGACCGTACACAACTTGTGCAAAAAATGATCGTTCTACTTTTCAAACTAAACAATGTAGTTTTGGGCTGCAAACCAAGTATTGCTTAGAATTAGCCCTCACAACCTTAATTCTCCCATCTTGTCCAATTTCGTTCTTTGACGCTTTCCATCATGCACCTTACACATCTTGCGCAAAAAAGGATCGTTCGAGTTTTCAAACGAAACGATGTACTTTTGTGCTGCAAATCAGGTATTGCTTAGAATTAGGCCTCACAACCTCAGTTCTCCCATCTTGGGGAATTTCTTTCCTTGGCGCTTCCGATCATTGACCGCACAACTTGAGCAAAAAATGATCGTTCTAGTTTTCAAACGAAACGACGTACTTTTAGGCTGCAAATCAAGTATTGCTTAGAATTAGGCCTCACAGCCTCAATTCTCCCATCTAGGCCAATTTCATTTTTGACGCTTTCGATCATGGATCGTGCACAACTTGCAAAAAAAAGGATCGTTCTAATTTTCAAACTGAACGACATACTTTTGGGCTGCAAATCAAGTATTGCTTAGAATTAGGCCTCACAACCTAAATTCTTCACCTTGGCCAATTTCGTTCCTTGACGCTTCCATCTTGGACCTTACACAACTTGCGTAAAAAAGGATCGTTCTAGCTTTACTACATACTAACAAACTTTTGTGCTACAAATCAAGCCTTACTTAGCATTAGGACTAACAACTTCAATTCTGCCGCCTTGGGGAATTTTGTTGCATGACACTTTCGATAATTAACCGTACACAACATTTTTGGGCTGCAAATCATGCATTGCTTAGAATTAGGACTCACAACCTCAATTCTCCCATCTTGGAAATTTTCGTTCTTTGACGCTTATGATCGTGGACCGTACATAACTTGTGCAAAAAAAGATCGTTCTAGTTTTCAAACTAAACAGTGTACTTTCGGGCTGCAAATCAAGTATTGCTTAGAATTTGGCCTCACAATCTTTGGCAATTACGTTCTTTGACGCTTCCCATCACGAAGCTTACATAACTTTGGGGAAAAAAGATCGTTCTAGCTTTACTGCTTAAGGACGAACTTTTACGGTACAAATGAAGTCATACTAAGGATTAGGCCTAACAACTTCAATTCTCCTACCTTTGGGAATTTTGTGCTTTAGTGCTTCCGATGATTGACCGTACACAACTTGCACAAAAAAAGATCGTTCTAGTTTTGATACTAAACAACATACTTTTGGGCTACAAATCAAGTATTGTCAAGAATTAGGCCTCACAACCGCAACTCTCCCATCTTGGACAATTTCGTTCTTTGTCGCTTTCGATCATGGACCGTGCACAACTTGCGCAAAAAAAGTATCGTTCTAGTTTCAAACTAAACGATGTACTTTTGGTCCGCAAATCAGGTATTAGTTATAATCAGGCCTCACAACCTCAATTCTCCCATCTTGGCCAATTTCATTTTTCCACGCCTTCGATCATGGACCGTACACAACTTGCGTAAAAATGGATCGTTCTAGTTTCAAATTGAACGACATACATTTTGGGCTACAAATCAAGTGTTGCTTGGAATTATCCCTAACAACATCAATTCTCCAGCAATGGAAAATTTTGTCCTTTGATTCCGATCATTGACCGTACACAACTTGCACAAGAAGGGATCATTCTAGTTTTCAAATTAAACTACATAGTTTTGGGCTACAAATCAAGTATTGCTTATAATTAGGCCTCGCAACCTCAATTCTCCCATCTTGGCCAATTTCATTCTTTCATGCCTCCGATCATGGACCTTACACAACTTGTATTAAAATGGATAATTCTAGTGTTCAAATTGAATGACGTACTTTTTGGGCTGCAAATCAAGTATTGCTTGGAATTAGGCCTCGTAACCTCAATTCTTCCATCTTGGCCAATTTCGTTCTTTGACGCTTCCGATCATGGAGCGTACACAACTTAACCAAAAAATGATCGTTCGAGGTTTCAAACTAAACGATGTACTTTTGAGCTGCAAATCATGTATTGCTTAGAATTAGATTTCAGAATCTCAATTCTCCCATCTTGGCTTATTTTATTCGTTGATGCTTCAGATCATCAACCGTACACAACTTGCACAAGAAAGGATCGTTGTAGTGGTCCAAATAGACGACGTATTTTTTTTTGCTGTAAATCAAGTATTGCTTAGAATTAGGCCTAAGAACTTCAATTCTCCAGCCTTAGTGAATTTTGTCCTTTGACGGTTCCGATCATTGACCGTACACAACTTACGCAAAAAAAGATCATGGGCTGCAAATCAGGTATTAGTTATAATCAGGCCTCACAACCTCAATTCTCTCATCTTGGCCAATTTCATTTTTCCACGCCTTCGATCATGGACCGTACACCAATTGCAAAAAAATGGATTGCTCTAATTTTCAAGCTAAACGACGTACTTTTGGGCTTCAAATAAGTATTGCACAGAATTAAGCTTCACAACTTCAATTCTCCCACCTCGGCCAATTTTTTTCTTTGACGATTGCCATTATGGAGCTTACACATCTTGTGCAAAAAAAATGATCATTCTAGCTTTACTACTTAACGACGAACTTTTGTGCTACAAATCAAGCCTTACTTAACATTAGGCCTAAAAACTTCAATTCTTCTACCTTGTCGAATTTCATTCCTTGACACTATCATTCACTGTACATAACTTGTGTTAAAAAGTATCATTCTAGTTTTTAAACTAAACAACATACTTCTGGCCTCCAAATCGAGTGTTGCTTAAAATTAGGCCTAACCACTTCAACTCTCTTGCCTTTATGAATTTCGTCCGTTGATGCGTCTGATCATTGACCGTACACAACTTACGCAAAAACAGATCATTCTATTTTTGAAACTAAACAACATACTTTTGGGCTGCAAGTCAAATATTGCATAAAATTAGGCCTCACAACTTCAATTCTCCCATCTCGGCCAATTTTGCTCTTTGAAGATTCCCATCATGGACCTTGCACAACTTGATCCAAAAATGGACCATTCTAGCTTTACCATTTAACGACGAACTTTTGTGCTACAAATCAAGCTTTACGCCTAACAACTTCAATTCTTCTACCTTGGAAAATTTCATTCCTTGACACTACCGATCATTCACTGTACACAACTTGCATAAAAAAGTATCGTTATAGTTTTTAAGCTAAATGACGTACTTCTATGCTGCAAATCAAGTATTGCTTAGAATTAGGCCTCACAACCTCAATTCTCCCATCTTGGCCAATTTCGTTCTTCGACGCTTTCGATCATGAACCGTACACAACTTGTGCAAGAAAGGATCATTCTAGTTTTCAAACTAAATGACGTACTTTTGGGCTGCAAATCAAGTATTGCTTATAATTAGGCCTCATAACCTCAATTCTCCCACCTTGGGAAATTTGGTTCTTCCACGCCTCTGATCATTGACCGTACACAACTTGCGCAAAAATGGATTTTTCTAGTTTTCAAATTGAATGACGTACTTTTTGGGATACAAATCAAGTATTGCTTAGAATTATACCTCACAATGTCAATTCTTCCATCTTGGCCAATTTCGTTCTTTGACGCTTCCGATCATAAACCGTACACAACTTGCCCAAAAACAGATAGTTCAAGTTTTCGAATAAAACAATGTGCTTTTGTGATGCAAGTCAAGTATTGCTTAGAATTCGGCCAAACAACTTCAATTCTCCCGCCTTGGAAAATTTCGTCCTTTCACGCTTTCGATCATTGACCATACACAAGTTGCGCAAAAAAGGATCGTTCTAGTTTTCAAACTAAACAACGTACTTCTGGCTTGCAAATCAAGTATTGCTTTGAAATAGGCCTAACCACTTCAATTCTCCTAGCTTGGTGAATTTTGTTCCTTGAGGCTTCCGATCATTGACCGTACACAACTTGCGCAAAAAGGGACCGTTCTATTTTTAAAACTAAACGACCTGGTTTTGGACTGTAAATCAAGTATTTCTTAGAATTAGCCCTCACAAACTAAATTCTCGCATATTGGCCAATTACGTGATTTGACGCTTCCCATCATGGACCGTACACAACTTGAGCAAAAAAGGATCGTTGCAGCTTTACTACTGAACGATGAACTTTTGCACTACAAATCAAGTCTTACTTAGCATTACGCTTAACAACTTCAATTCTCCCACCTTGTCGGATTTTGTTTGTTGACACTACTGATCATTCACCGTACACAACTTGCGCAAAAAAGTATAGTTCTAGTTTTTAAACTAAACGATGTACTTCTGGCCTGCAAATCAAGTATTGCTTAGAATTAGGCCTAACAACCTCACTTTTCCCGCCTTGGTGAATTTTGTCCTTTGACGCTTCTGATCATTGACCGTACACATCTTGCGTAAAAATGGATTGTTCTAGTTTTGAAAATAGATGACGTAATTTTAGGCTGCAGATCAAGTATTGAATAAAATTGGGCCTCACAACTTCAATTCTTCTATCTCGACCAATTTTGTTCTTTGACGATTCCCATCATTGGCCTTGCACAACTGGTGCCAAAAAACGATTGGTCTAGCTTTACTACCTAACGACTAAATTTTGTGCTACAAATCAATTCTTACTTAGCATTAGGCATAACAACTTCAATTCTTTTACGTTGGCGAATTTTGTTTGTTGAGGCTTCCGATGATTGACCGTACACAACTTGCGCAAAAAGGATCGTTCTAGTTTTCAAACTAAACAACGTGCTTTTGGACTTCAAAATCAAGTATTGCCTAGAATTAAGCCTCCCAAACTCAATTCTCCCATCTTGGCAAATTTCGTTCTTTGACGCTTCCGATCATAAACCGTACACAACTTGCGCAAAAAAGGATCGTTCTAGTTTTCAAATTAAACAACGTACTTTTGGACTGCAAATTAAGTATTGCTTAGAATTATTCCTCACGAGCTTAATTGTCTCATCTTGGCCAATTTTGTTCTTTGACGCTTCCCATCATGGACCTTACACAATTTGCGTAAAAAATGATCGTTTTATCTTTGCTACTTAACGACGAACATTTGCGCTACAAATCAAGTATTACTTAGCATTAGGGCTAATAACTTAAATTGTCCTACCTTGGCGAATTTCGTTCCTTGACACTACCAATAATTCACCATACAAAACTTGCATAAAATAAGTATCGTTTTAGTTTTTAAACTAAATGACGTACTTCTATGCTGCAAATCAAATATTGTATGGAATTAGGCCTCACAACCTCAATTCTCCCATCTTGTTGAATTTTGTCCTTTGATGCTTTCGATCATTGACCGTACACAAGTTGCCCAAAAAAGGATCGTTCTAGTTTTCAAACTAAAAGAAGTACTTTGGGCTGTAAATCAAGTATTGCTTAGAATTATTCCTCACAAACTCAATTCTGCCATCGTGGTCAATTTTGTTCTTTGACGCTTCCCATCATGCACCTTACACAACTTGAGCAAAAAAGGATCGTTCTATCTTCACTACTTAATGATGAACATTTGTGCTGCAAATCAAGTCTTACTTAGCATTAGGGCTAACAACTTCAATTCTCCTACCTTGGCGAATTTCATTCCTTGACATTATCGATCAATCACCGTACACAACTTGCACAAAAAAGTATCGTTCTAGTTTTTAAACTAAACGACGTACTTCTATGCTGTAAATCAAGTAGTGCTTAGAATTAGGCCTCACAATCCCAATCCTCCCATCTTGGTAAATTTCGTTCTTTAACACATCTGATCATGGACTGTACAAAACTTGCACAAGAAAAGATCGTTCTAGTTTTCAAACTAAACGGCACACTTTTGGGTTGCAAATCATGTATTAGTTAGAATTATGCCTCACAACCTAAATTCTCCTATCTTGGCAAATTTTGTTCTTCGACGCTTCCCATCATGGACCTTACACAACTTGCGAAAAAAGGATCGTTCGAGTTTTGAAACGAAATGATGTAATTTTGGGGTGCGAATCAAGTATTGCTTAGAATTAGGCCTCACATCCTCAATTCAACCATCCTGGCCAATTTCCTTCTTTGATACTTCCGATCATGGACCATACACAACTTGCGTAAGAGAGGATCATTCTATTTTTCAAATTAAACAACGTACTTTTAGGCTGCAAATCAAGTATTTCTTTGAATTACGCCTAACAACCTCAATTCTCACATCTTGGCAAATTTCGTTCTTTGACGCTTTAGCTTATGGGCCTTGCACAACTGTCGCAAAATAGGATCATTCTTGTTTTCAAACTAAACGACGTACTTTTGGGCTGCAAATAAAGTATTGCTTAGAATTAATTCTCACAAACGCAATTCTACCATCTTGGCCAATTTTGTTGTTTGACGTTTCCCATCATTGACCTTATACAACTTGCACAAAAAAGGATTGTTCTAGCTTTACTACTTCGCGACTAACATTTACGCTACAAATCAATTCTTACTGAGCATCAGGCCTAGCAACTTCAATTCCCCCACATTGGCGAATTTCATTCCTTGATGCTTTCGATCATTGACCGTACACAACTTGCGCAAAAAAAGATCGTTCTAGTTTCCAAATTAAACGATGTACTTTTGGAATACAAATCGAATATTGCTTAGAATTAGGCCTCACAACCTCAATTCTTCCATCTTGGCTAATTTCGTTTTTTGATGCTTCCGATCGTCAACCGTACACAACCTACGCAAGAAAGGATCGTTCTAGTTTTCAAACTAAAAGAGGTACTCTGCTGCAAATCAAGTATTGCTTAGAATTAGGCCTCAAAACCTCAATTGTTCCATATTGGCCAATTTCGTTCTTTGAAACTTCCCATCATGGACCTTACACAACTTGCACAAAAAAGGATCGTTCTAGCTTAACTATTGCCCGACAAACGTTTGCGCTACAAATCAAGTGTTACTGAGCATTAGGCCTAGAAACTTCAATTCTCCCACCTTTGTAAATTTTGTCCTTTGACGCTTCTGATCATTGACCGTACACAACTTGCGCAAAAAAAGATGGTTCTACTTTTCAAGCTGAACGACATACTTTAGGGCTGTAAATCAGAAATTGCTTAGAATTAGGCCTCACAACCTCAATTCTCCTATCTTGGCAAATTTCGTTCTTTCAAACTTCCCATCACAGACCTTACACAAGTTGCAAAAAAAAGGATCATTTGTGTTTTCAACCTAAACAATGTACTTTTGGCTGCAAATCAAGTATTGCTTAGAATTAGGCCTCACAACCTGAATGCTCCCATCTTGGCCAATTTCATTCTATGATGTTTCCGATCATGGACCGTACATATCTTGCGCAAGAGAGGATCGTCCTAGTTTTCAAGCTAAACGACGTACTTTTGAGCTGCAAATCAAGTATTGAATTAAATTAGGCCTCACAACCTCAATTTTTTCATCTTGGCCAATTCCGTTCTTTGACGCTTCTGCTCATGGACCGTACAAAACTTGCTCATAAATGGATCATTGTAGTTTTCATACTAAACAACATACTTTTGGGTTCCAAATCAAATATTTCATAGAATTTGGCCTCACAACCTCAATTCTCCCATCTTGGCCAATTTCGTTCATTGATGCTTTCGATCATCGACCTTACACAACTTGTGCAAAAAAAGGATGATTCTAGCTTTACCACTTAACGCCGAACTTTTGGACTGCAAATCATGTATTTCTTAGAATTGGGTCTCACATCCTAAATTCTTCCACCTTGGCGAATTTCGTTCATTGACGCTTCTGATCATTGATCGTATACAACTTGCGCAAAGTATCATTCTAGATTTCAAAATAATGACGTGCTTTTAAACTGCAAATCAAGTATTGCTTAGAATTAGGCCTCACAACCTCAATTATACCATTATGGCCAATTTTGTTCTTTTATGCTTCCGATCATGGACCGTACACAACTTGCGCAAAAAAGGATCGTTCTTGTTTTCAAACTAAACGACATACTTCTGGGCTGCAAATGAAGTATTGCTTAGAATTAGGCCTCAGAACCTCAATTATCCCATCTAGGCCTATTTTGTTCTTTAATGCTTCCCATCATGGAGCTTACACAACTTGCGAAAAAAGGAATTGTTCAAGTTTACTACTTCACGATGAAGTTTTGTGCTACAAATCAAGTCTTTATTATCATTAGGCCTAATAACTTCAATTCTCCCACCTTGGAAAATTTCGTGCTTTGGCGCTTCTAATCATTATTCCTTCACAACTTGCGCAAAAAATGATCGTTCTAGTTTTAAATTAAACGACCTACTTTTGTTATGCAAATCAAGGATTGCTTAGAATTAGGCCTCACAGCCTTAATTCTCCCATCTTGGCTAATTTTGTTCTTTGACGCTTCCCATCATGGACCTTACACAACTTACAGAATAAAAAGATCATTCTCGCTTTACTACTTAACAATGAATTTTTACGTTACAAATGAAATATCGCTTAGCATTAGGCCTAACAACTTCAATTCTCAAACCTTGGCAATTTTCGTCCTTTGACAATTCTGATCATTGACCGTAAAACTGAATCATTCTAGTTTTCAAACTAAACGATGTACTTTTGGGCTGCAAATCAAGTATTGCTTAGAGT
The DNA here is from genome assembly GCA_948243855.1 of Flueggea neowawraea. Classification (NCBI taxonomy): domain Eukaryota; kingdom Viridiplantae; phylum Streptophyta; class Magnoliopsida; order Malpighiales; family Phyllanthaceae; genus Flueggea; species Flueggea neowawraea. The sequence continues at coordinate 9,932 of CAODLS012731471.1, forward strand.
TAGGCCTCATAAGCTCAATTCTCCCATCTTGGCCAATTTCATTCTTTGACGCTTCCCGTCATGGACCTTAAACAACTTGCAAAAAAACGGATCGTTCTAGCTTCACTATTTAACAACAAACCTTTGCGTTACGAATCATGTCTTACTTGGCAATATGCCTAACAATTTCAATTCTCACACCTTGGAGAATTTCATCCTTTGACGCTTTCAAAGATTTACCGTACACAATTTGCGCAAGAAAGGATCGCTCTAGTTTTCCAAAAAAAGATGTACATTTTGGCTATAAATCAAGTATTGATTAGAATTAGGCCTCAGTGTTAGTGTAAGCCCTAGCTCCAATGCATTGTCTCCAGATTATATTTTATATATATATTATAAGGCATTGTTTTATCTCTTTATTATTCCTGTGCATGTTTAATTTGATAAAACATCCATGAATAGTGATTCTGCTTAAGTTATCAAATATGTGATCTGGATAGTAAAACCTTGAGGCATAAAAGAATACTATTCTAAATATCCCTAGTCGATTATTGTCATGGGATTGACAATAAACAAAGACTAGTATGTACTATGTGAGATGATCATGTTTTACTGGTCATAGGATATGAGATATCAATCAAAGAACATAGAACATGTTGGAGAACAGTGTTTTGGATCGACCCATTTATGAGAATGCTACATGTTGAAAGGTCATAAGTATTTCTCGTACAACAATTATACTAGAATCCCTTGACCTGAAATCACTATGGATTTTTAGGTGATTTCTCGTATACTTTGACATACGCCTAACGTTATTTGTAATGAGTAACAAGTATGGGTATGATTGGGTATGACATGAGTCATGCTAAGGAAAATGTGAAGTGAAGGGATTGCCACTCTCGAAGAGAGAGAACATATCACCGGCCATTTGATTAGTGAAACTGAGTAGTGTGTAGTCACACCCAAACAAAGTGATAAGTGTTATCATTTATTTGACTTATTCAAGATCACTTATAGATCAAGTAAATGTTTTAGCAAAAATAAGGGTGACACGTTCCATGCCTTATGCTAATTTCAATATCTAGAGACAAAAGGTTGAATAAGGTTGTAATTAGGTTATGTTGATTTGTAATTGACATTCATTTCAATTTGGGTAATCATAATATCTTGCTAGAGACCAATTATGATTTATGGTTTTTGAATTAATTTAGACCCATTGCCAACATTGAATGGACCATAGAATCGCACACAATAAAGATCTGGGTTAGAACTTAAACTATCTTTCTTATCGGGCCATTAATTTATGTTGATAAATAAAACATAATGAGATAGGCTCATGGTAAATTCGGCACACACATTAGGCCATAAAGAATTATAAAATT
>CAODLS012731546.1:0-20742 GCA_948243855.1 Flueggea neowawraea
TGGGAAGATTTTGAGCAGGCATTGGAATTGGATCCACAATTATATTCTCATCAGGAATAAGTTTATCCCATTTGAACCTCTTAACCAAATTGTGAATAAACACAAGTATCTCTAGTCTTGCATATTCTTTGCCAGGACACATCCTAGGGCCTCCTCCAAATGGCACAAATGTGTACGGAGCTGGTCCGTTTCCTTCGAATCTTGATGGATCAAATGTTTCAGGATTTGGGAAGTACTCAGGATTCTTGTGTGTCGCAATTGCACTCCAGTATAGCCGCAAAGATTCCAACCGCAATCACTAGTTCGTCTCGATATAGAAACACAACCTTTACAATTATTTACAAATCTATTCCTGTCAACATTCGATTACAATCATTTCCTCAGTGTCATAGTCTTGAGTGTGAAAACATCTCATGTAGTATTGGAGGTTTTCTCCTGCTCTTACCTACTTTGTAGATTAGATGAACAAAATTTCTATGTATTTTTGTGGATTAGATGAATAAATTTCTATTTCTCATTTTTCTCAAGCTGACTCTGATGCCAAGTTAGATGAATAAAATTATTATCATGCTAGGGTTATACCATTATCATGTTTGGTGTCATGTGAACATCTAACGAAAAAACATTAACGATAATAAATTTGTAAAAGATTGTAAAGGTGAATGATTTCTTCACTATGTTTTAAACATTGTGATAAAAATATAATATATACTTATGAAGTATGGACTGACCTTCCAACCCTTAGGAATGGAAAGTCCAGCAAAGGTGAAGTCGTTGACTGCTTCCCTAAAGGAACCCTGAAGTGGAGGTGCAAGTCTCAGTGCTTCACACGCTACGTTCCATGAATATTTCATTTTCTGAATATCATCCCAATTCAGCAACTCTCCGGCTTTTTTCGACTTTGCAATTTCCATTTGCTCTGTTCTCTCCTATAACAAGTTGAAAAAGAAAAGATTTGCTCAGCAAATAAGTCTCACGTTTTTGCCATGATCATGCATCTATGCTTAATAAAATACATGTGATCTACCTACCTCAACAATAACCAACTTGTTTTTGTACTATCTCCATCCTGAATTGACAGCAAAACGTATTTTCTTTTTCCACTCATCCAATTCTTAAGGTTTTTTTTTAATTTTTTATGATGACCTTAATATGCTAGAGCACTTTTGTTTTGCGTAGTTATTTTTGTTTCATTAAGCATGTTATTTTGCTTTCATATTGCCTGTAGTTTACTTTTGATTGTAGCCTTACAGGCTGATTTCATTTGTTACTATTTTCTTTTTTTTATTAATAATATTCTAAGCTCTCTTATATGAAAAGATCGTTCAAGAGATGTTAATTTAGTTGGAATGTCTTTTTAGTGGTCGCTGATTATTGTGTATCTACTTTTATATTAAAAAAATTGTTTTAAACAATTGAGTTCCAAACCAATTATGTAACTAATTTTTTAAATTCATGTCCAAAATGAAAACAATGTATTTTTTAAACAATTGTATATGTAATTATTACTGACAAATACGTACCCTTGAAGACCTCATTGTAGATGTGATGAAGCTCAGCAAGAAATTTGACAATGAAAGCAATAGCAGCACCAGCTGTGTCATGACCACCAATTAACAGGCCAAGAATTCTATAAGCTATTTCTTTCTCCTCCATGAACTTGCCATCCTCGTCAGTTGTTAACAACATGTGTGACAATATATCTTGCTTATTTGAGGCTTTATCTTCAGAAAGATCAATCTTTCTCTGCTTGATTATAGCCAGCAACTCCTTTTTTATCAACTTTGATGCCTTCATTGCTCGATTAAAAGCTGTTCCGGGAAGATTAATCGGTATGGAGAAGGTCCCAGATACCAGAGCATTGAAAGGCTTGACCAGTTTAGCAACATGGTGAGGATCTTCAATGCTCAGGAATACTTTACAAGCGACCAAGAAAGTGTACATTTTAGTAAGAGGGAACACGACGACCTGTGGTTTACCTTCCCAACAGGATTTTAAATGCCGTTGTGCAATGATATCCATCGTGGCAATGTAACCCTGCAAGGCCCCAGGTTTCAGAAAACTTGGCAACAACTTCCTCAGTTTTTTCGATTCTTCAATTGAGGAATTTTCTGCAGAGGAAGATAAGAGCTTGTTGATTGAATCAGGCCACCATGAAACAACAAGCTTGTTCTCATTGGAAAACAAAAATTTGTTCCCTGAAGCGCCACATAAAACTGTTGTGGGTTGGCCTAGAATTGATGTTTTGAAAACTTGTGAGGAGTATTTTGCAATTCTGTCATTTATGAATTTTTCAGGATGGCCTTTCCTTGCTGTTGAGAGGAATTCAAGGCTTTCACCTATGACAGGGATTCCCATCTTGCCTGGTGGAAGATTTGGCTGAGAAATTTTGGTCTTGTGGGTGTAAAAAGTGAGTGAAATTAGAGGAATAAGAATAGTGAAAGAGACAAGTAGCAATGAGCCAAACAGAAGGAAGAAATCCATATTTTCTTCAAGTGAATTGTTTTGATGAGAGGAAAATTAGTTTAGTGGGTATAAAGATTACACTGTGTAAACCAAGTTTATATAGGGAAAGCTGTCATTGGTTTAGGAGTTAATGCTCCTTAAGACAAGTAATCCTCATAGTCATAGGTCACCTTTTACGAATAACTAATTGAAAAGAAAACTGTTTGCGTATGATGTGGGGATATAAAAGTGACATAATATTCATTAACAAAGATGAATTTATATATATGAAGTTCTAACACAAAATTAGGAAAACATGTCCACTATGTTTAACAAATAGTATAAACATGGTCATAAAACTTAGCATAAACTTGAGACATAGGTCACTAATTAAATATGAATACACATATGTGATAGTGGATAACTACATGGCATGAAATGTGGGCATATTCTCATCACTATGAAAGGCAATTTCAACACTCCTCCTTGTCTTTGATGGTGATGAACTATTGTTATCGTCGTCGTTGCCGACTTTGTATTGTTGTTATGGTCGTCATTTCCAACTTCTTGTTGTTGGCATGGTCGTTGTTTCTGACTTTCTATTGTTGGCATGATCGTTGTTCCCGACTTTATGTTGTTGACATGATTGCCATTCCTGACTTTTGTTGTTATCATGACATAGTTATTATATTTATGGTTATAGTCATGGTTATGGTTATGGGCATGGTTATGGATATAATCTCACTCTAATTAAAGAGGAGAAATAATCTTTGCGTGGAGAAAAAAAGGTTTTGTATATTTTTTTTCTCTTTTTCTTCATGATGATGAGTATAAGTTATACTCTCAGGTCCCTCAAGAACAAGAGAGCTTTGACACCACTTTGTTGGTGTATGATGTGAGGATATAAAAGTGTCATAATATTCATTAACAAAGATAAATTTATATACATGAAGTTCTAACACAAAATTAGGAAAACATGTCCATTATACCTAACATATAACATAAATATGATCATAAAACTTAGCATAAACTTAAGGCGTAAGTCACTAATTAAATATGAATACACATATGTGATAATGCATAACTCAACATGGCATGAAATGTGGACATATTCTCATCACTATGAAAGGCAATTTCAACAAAAACTCATTCTGAAATAATAGACAAGTCTTCAATTCCAGCTCACAATATTAATCTTTCATTTTAGAAAGGTCGTGTTTGGTACAGTAGACAGAACAATCATTGTACGAGATTAAGTGTAATTTTCTCATGTTTGATAGTGGTAATGTTTAAACTTTATGAATTTACCATGTTGCTTAGGCGTTTAAAGAAGGTTACTAGCTATTAGGCTGCTTGAGGGACTTAGGATATTCCCGAATTGAATCGAATATTCGGACCGAAAAGAACCGTTAACTTTCACTTTTCCTGAATCGAACTATTCTGAAGTTTTTTATTTGAGACGGTTTTGCATCTTAGGTAATATCTGTCAGAGAACTATCCCGAACTAAAGAATTGAAACTAGAACTGAAAATAAATAATATTTTTATACATAACTTGATATAAGCAAGAAGTATAAATTCATTAATTTTTCTTTTCTGGACTAGAGATTTCTTACATTCACATTACAGAGCTCAGATTCACATATATACCTTAACAGAGAAATTTTGCTCTTAACAAACTTGAAATTACACAGATGACAGATGAAGAAATGGCCTAGAAAATTTTGTGGCAGAAAAATAAAATAATTTTCTTGAATTAAGCATTATTTACTGTGTATAAATCAAGAATTTGTTTCTTGACTAATTATTTTTTGCTCTTGGAAGGCAATGGAACTCGTCTGCGATACTCTGCAAGTGCCCACAATGGGTAAATATTTCTGTATGTTGCATAATGCAACATGCAGTTCTTCATGAATACACCAGTAATTTCCTGTCATTAAACAAAACTACACATTAAGAATCTTTAAAATAAAAGAATAATCTATAAAAGAGATATGTACCAAAAAGAGCGTCCAAGAAATACCTGTTGAGGAAAATCACCGTCTTCTAATTGAGAATTGATTATCAATTTCGCAGCACGATGAAGAGGAGTGGGATCTCTATACATCTGATACCACAAAATAAAAGAATTACAAATCAGAGACAGAGATCAAGTTTTTCCTTCTCTTAAAAAATGGGAAGTTTTTATGTGTTAACCTGTTGTGCATGAATTAGACCCATCATAGCCCATGAAGTATGCACCAAGTTTGTTCGTCCTCCCTCAAGAGGTACATATTTCTGTAGCATACGATAGAGAATATAATTTGTCAACATAAAAACATTGAAAATTCTTTACAAAACCTTCTAGCAAAATGTTGAAAAATACTATAATAATTCACCTTATCTGGACATGAAAGATAGCTCTCTCCCCATCCTCCATCATCTCTCTGTGTTCTGAGAAGAAAATCAACACCTTTTCGCATAGCGGAACAGTTGTTGTATGACTTTCCGGCGGCCGCTAGGCCTCCAAGAGCAAACCACGTACCATAAGTGAAGCAAACTCCCCAGTTACCATACCTGCGAAAACCATTTATACGTGATCGATTAATCGTTCAACTACTCCTGTAAATTACAGGAAAACATAACTTTCTATGAAGAAAATCGGATTTCATCCAGTGAACATACCATCCGCCGTCTGGATTTTGTATGTCTTGCAGGTACTGCACAGCATTGTCGATGAATTTTTCGATCTCTTTCGTTCTGTGCCCAGGGTGTAACTTCTTGAACAAAACTAGAGCTTGAATTGCTGATGAAGTGCATTCAACATATTCATGCTCAATGACAATGTCAGCGAAAAACTCAGTCGGATTTAGTATCTGTTGAACCCAATTACAGAGATCATATTAATGCTCAAATTGAAGAACTTGAAAGAATGAAAAACAAATCTTTATTGTGTTCAAACACTTACTTCCAGCCACTTTTGAGCTCCTGCTGGTTCCCAGGCAGCTAAGCCTCCATTTTTACTCTGAGACAAGTTTTTTAACAGCAAAATATCAGATTTTATACACACAATTATTGGTAGAAAGCAGTTTTAATTTGAGATAACCATCACCTGTAGAGAAAGAAGTATGTTAACAGAATCATACAACCGTTGTGGCTCCATTTTGTCACCAACAAGTTCTGGTCGCATCACTGAAAAGAGCAGGCAACACTGCACAAAAATTGATTGAATTTATAGTTAGATACAATATTTTGAAATAAATTGCAAGTTGTAAGTTTTGGAATGTGAATTCTTCAAAATTTCTTTGTATATATTCACCTTCAATCCTTCTGCAGTGCAGTCGGAAACTTGCCATCCATGATCTTGATCAGAGAAAGTCCACGATCCTTTTGAAATATGCCTGTGCATTGCCTCAAAGTCACCAGAAGGACTGTCCTTGACCTGTTCAATTTTTCAATGACGCCATTAGTCTCAAAAAATATTGAAATGAACCGAACTTTTTTCTTCAGAAATATGTTAAAATTCAAAAAGATAATAAATATACCTGTGATTTCTTTACGAAGTCGTGTCCTTTCTTCAGCACATCTCCGATTTCATCCGAGAGATTGGCAGCAAGTAAAGCTTGGAGGGCGAAACCAGTATCCCATTGTTGACTTCCAAAACTCTGTACATAAGAATTGATATATCAGCAAACGCATGTACTGTAGATATTAAAGGTGTTCATAATTTCTGTTACTGTCCACACCAATTTGTTTAGCTAGAATTCGAATTATTCAGATATCAAAAAAATACGGTGATCTAATGAAAATGTATTACAGATACTGAAGGTGTTAATCATTTATATTGCAAAAACTGTATTAATTGACTCCTACCTGCATTTTCATTCCATCTTCAGCAACCCACAAGTAATCAGGGATCCTCGCGAGATGCTTCTTGAAATAATCACCATTTGGATCCTCAACCCAACAAGCAAGCATGCATAGTACCTGGTTTAAATTGAAGCGACATGAAACATATAGCAGGACATACTGAATGTGATCAAAAACATATGTTGTATACTTATATACTGATAACGAGAACATTACTTTTTCGACACATCCGATGGTAATGTAACGACTGTTTTCATCTTCGTAGTGAATATGCTTCATTGTTACGTCAAGAGCTCTCTTTCTTAAGGTCTTGTTCAGAGGCCAACGAGTTAGAAATGGCTCGCCGCACATGTAAATGCTATCCCACATCAAGTCCTGAATCAAAGGATGGGGATAGTACAAGTCCTCCTGTGCAAATCACAATGTTAAAATAATCGTATAGCAAACTGATACTGGAGTCATCTTCAACATAAGACATTTTTTTTGATAAGTAACAGAAAAGAATTGAAAGCTTAAATTTTGATTTTCAATGTCAACCAAATTAAGAAAATAAAAATGAAGAACATAAGAAATATGCATATAATTTTTGAAGTGGATTAAACTAAACTCACCGGAGCACATTGGTGCCGAGTTTTCTTCCAATTGATTTGATCATAAGGTTCAGTGTGAAGCTCTTCTCTCAATTGCAGAATTAGAGGTGTAATAGGAGCAACGAATCTTTTGCCATAATGATATGACATTGGCATGTAAACCAGTCTACAATAGCACCACATTTTAGCTGTAATAAAATTAAAATGTAACATCAGTTAATTTTGCAATCTACAAGTAATAAAAAAAATAAAAATGGCATAAACAAGGGAAATTCAATATTTGTGGCTTGCAGACGAGGCAATATTGGCCTAATAATTACTAAATGTCACATTTTATCTTCAAATAAATACAGCATTTTTTCTTAATTACAAGATATCTACGTCTCACGTCTATTTTGTAGATTTGTATCTATCTGACAAATATCGTATCACTCCAAAATGTACGAAACTTGTCATACCTGGATGCATAGGCAGAAACGAAGGCAAGAGCCAGAACTCTGGGGGCATTGGGTTGCTTCCAGACCAATCGTACACACCAAGTATCTGAAGCAAAGAAATACTTCAGTTGATGCACATTTTGCATTTTTGTCATACAATATTGATGCAGCGAAAAGAGTCGTCTCTTATGCTAAGGAATACAAACTAAAAACTTGAGTTGTAATAAAACAGATTACGTACTAAAAAAATATTATGCACTGAAAATGTATGTTTAATAGGTTATTACAGAGAGCCAAGTTTTCCCCCAAGAAGGTATGAAAGTGACACCACCATGGTCGTGAATCCACTTTCTTGCTCTCACACAAGCATTGTCTTGATCACCATTAGGTTCTTCACCAAGAATTCTCATACAAATGTAACTTAGAACTGTGCAAAACATGGTGCTATGCCCCTCTATATGCAGTCCCCAGCCACCATCAATATTCTACATGAAAAAAAATATTCCATTGACTTTGTCATTCATTTAAAATAAAAAAAGAATTAATTAGTGAAGATATTGATTACCTGATGATAATAAATATATCGAAGAATTTCCTTTTTATGCTCTGCTGGAAATATTGTGTCTAAATGTCCTGTAATGTACATGCACATCACCTGCACCAATGACAATTAACAGTTTCCAATAAGTTCTTTTAATTTCTTAATTTTTTATTAATTAGTTCGAAAATACTTAGGTCAATCACTTAAGAAGTATGCGCATTGTTAACACTTAGATTCAGATTCCGACTTTCTTATAATTGAAAAAACAAATTAAAGTTATAAACAAGTAGTTCACTTGTATTGAAGTTATTTTCTCAAAAAAAAAAACAATTAAATTAGTTCAAAATCAAAGGAATTTGAATAAAGATAGTTTTATAAAAAATAAATATAAATATGAATAGAAAAGTACTAACCAGGGGAGGGAGAAAGAATAGTGGGCCGGCATTCTCAGCAGGCCAATGGCCATCACTTGCCTGCAAGGCTGAGAAGAAATGCACAGACCTTCTTAGTGCTATCGATGCCTTCTCCTGTGTCACTTCTTCACCATCCTGGATTGTAACTGGAGGCAATTTGGGCATGAAATTTTTCTCCTTAAGAAACTGCACATTGTTACAAAAATGTGTAATTAGAATTAAACAAATGCAACCACTTTAATTCTCCTCTTTCCCTTTTTTTCCCCCTAATATAACACATTAAACTAATTGAGTTTCCTTTTGTTTTCTTAGATCACCAGATTTTTATAAAAAGAAAACTTATAACTTTGTATTATTGAGTAAGACCTAATGAAAAATAAATTTTGGATTATTACCAATTACATTTTAATTAAGGAAAAAATGGGATTTGGCCGAACCTTTGTTATCTTTTTTAGGTAGATGGATTTTACGAGTTGACTTCTTTTCGGAACTAGGTCAAAAACTAGATATTTTATAACTGTTACAAAAACGTGGTGTGCTTATGACGGGTCGATTGGTTCGAACCCAATTTGATGAAGACTTTGTTGTTTTCTTCATGAGCTCACCTCAATTAGATCAGACCTAATTGAATGAGTGGTACATATGGGCTCCACATATATTGTAGAGGAGTCTATCTAATACCACTATAAAAGGGTGCATCTAAACTCTAATTAGGGTTAAGAGTCTCCATAACACCACACACAAAAAGAACGTATTCTCCCTGTAAAGGCAGTGGAGGCCATTAGCCTCCTCAGACAAAGAAAAGGAGTTTCATTCTCGTCCAACAACTTGTGAATCCTGCATCTGCGAGAATCTTCATATGACACACAGAAGACAAAATTAGTTTATGTCATTCACGTTTTTAATCAACGAAAGTGATTTGCATGCGATGTTAGCAAACAACTAGATCCGTTTTCGCTTATGTTTTTATTGCACACATCAAGATTAATAACTCAAACCGCTCAATTTTCGATTCGTTGATTATTAGTTAATATTAGTTACTTGCATGCATGTGATACCCACAATAATTTTACAAGAGAGAATGAGTAAAAGGCAGGTGAATCATGATTGAAAGGCATAAAATTAATGTTTAAAATTATTATGAAAAGAAAGAAAAAAAAGTAGCAATTCTTGTTCCAATTTCAGCAAATTCAACTGTAAAAATAGTAAATTGAAAAACTTACAAGTTTCATTTTAAATTAAATATTTATGAGAATACCAACAAACTTATAATTTAGATATTAGAGTCATTTTCCGCAACAAAAATTGTAATTTCAATTTCCAGGTAGAGTTAGCATAAAAAACAATCGAAATTATAACCTGAAAAACTAAACGTTGAAGATGATTTACCTGAAAACGCCAAAGCAGATCACCACTAGGCTTGACTTGGAAACGATTATTGTAGAAATTTCGACGAGCTTCTTCAACTTGAGCTCGCTCTTTGGGAGTTCCAGCTTCAGGATCATACTCCCATATTTGTCTTCCCACAAACTCATTCGTGCTATACAAGTGCGGGTTGTTGCCACCCTCTGCAATCTTTAGCCTCCACATTCTTCTTTAACTTCACTTAAACAACAAACTTCACTTCTTGATGTTGATAATTTAAGTGTTAACACACTTTCACCAATTCTGGAAAAAAAAAATTGTCAGACCCCCCTAAATGAATTGGTTCTTAATTGATACGTATGCATTTCATTATTTATGATGCAGCTTGAAACATAAAGGATGAGAATTAAATCAAAACGTGAAATTCACAAGCAAAGGACGAGATCTCGACTTGATCAAGTGCAAACACTCAATTAATGAAGTGATTATAGATCAATACAAACCTTTGTTTTTTGGAAACTTAGGCAGTAATAATTGAATTAAGTCAAGGTATATCCACAGTTGGAGAACCAATATGGTGTGGAATGATGAATTCTTGGTATAGGAGGGAGAGAGAGGTGTAATTAGGAGCAGAAAACTTTGGTAAAACAAAATGATTTATGTGAGTTTGTAATAGGCATGCAAGAAGAGAGAACATAACCCATCTTTATAGACAAAATTTTCACAACTCTCGTACTTGATGCCGTCTTTGTCATTTTTTTTCAATTGGTTTTACTTACACAAACAGTCTACTAGTTAGGTATAAATTATTGTGATGTTAGTCAACATTGTAAGTAATTTATGTGTTTCATTTGAAATTCTAAATTATACGTTTGCATAATCATTTTCATTTAACTTATATGAAAAATCAAAATTTCGGCACCTTTGAGTAGTGTTGAAAAAATACTTAAAAAAAAGTAGTGTTGAAAATAATTACAATTTTTAGTATTTTTTTTTAATAAAGGAGATTGAAATGAGTGTTATAGTTTTTACTCTCGGATACTACAAAGGCTAGTAAGCGGGTACAACCCTAAAATAACATCAAATAATTAAAGACAAACGAAATTTTATTTGATGTTGTGTTAGAAGCCATAACTGTTAATGAATATATCTAAAAATTTAAAAAACAAGAATCTCTCCAAATATATACAAATAGTTATATTATCTTTAACAAACTAATCTCTCTTTTATTTAAGATTCTAAACATTGTACGCGTGTGGATATAATAAAAAAGAGAGGACGATTTTGACAGGTTCTCAAGTTTATATGAATATGATAGCAGTTTTTTCTTTTTTGGTCTGCGACATAATTTACTTAATATTATCATTTTCGATTGGTTCAAATGGATATTTATTAACCATTGTTCTATGAACAGAAACCATTGATTGATCTCCAACGTGGAAATATGAAACCACGAATATGTATTGATACCTCGAACTCTCGTGTGTGTGTGGTGAAGCAATTGAGAAGCATTCATTAGTAAATGGTGAACATTATATTGGATAATCACGTATATCCGATAAATATTAATAAGTAAAATGGGACAAAAAGTTCTAACCACATTTATGTAACTGAACTTTTATTTCAGTTCGACTTGCATACTGGTCATGGTTAAATTGGTTGTGATAATAAGAATATTTTTTCTCTCAATCTCAATATTCATATCCTCCATTACATTGTTTGTAACTTTTATGCTGTACGCACTAAGACAATAGCAAGCATAAGTAAGCTTATGTATGCGCTAACATATGTAATATTTATGTGCGACTTAAGAATAGTTGTAGAAATTGATTATTGAACATAAAAATATATATTTATGTATTAAAATTTTGTAAATTTATGTATCAAATCAACTAGTAGGAGTCTAAGAGGAAACACTGACCTAAGTTTCGTAGGACAATATAAAACAGATAAAGAATAGAATCTTTAATAAATAAATAAATTAATTAATGAACTACACACTTTTAATTAAAAAAAATCCGTGCCATTTTATTATAAATTATAAATTTTTTATATAAATATAGATGGAGAATATATGGTAAAATGGAGTGTATATGTTTGGGTTTATCTAAATTTGGCCGAAGTCCATATGGGAAGGAGTTCAATTTGGTAGCATGGGTCGTTGATATGTTCAATTCAAAAATGGAGAGTAAAGTTTAATGATTTGTTTCCTAATTAAAGAAGAAGAAAACGAAGTTGGGTATTTTTACAGAATCAAAACAGATGAAGTTTGGTCTTCTCCGAGTCACCGTTAACTTGACCCCTTTTGTGAACAAAAGCCGGTCATCTTTTTTTTTCTCGTGTTTTTCTTAACGTTTTCGATTTTTTTTTTGCTGTGATCTCTTTTTGTGATAAAAAGAAGTTCATAGTGAAATGATATTTTCCAAAAAAGATTTTACTTTAATGAAATGAACAAATTATAATAATGATGATGATATGATGCTTTAGATTGTTCTTTTTTCACGCAAAAAGAAATTTTAACTACAAGATCATGTTTGCATATATTTGAGAATTTCGAGAAATACCACATAAAGCATAGTTTAACCCATAAATTATTTTTTATTGACCTTCGTAAGTTTGATTTATTGATAATAAATATATACAGTCACTTTCAATCAAAACGCCCAATTGCCTAGAGCATTAGTCTAGTTGGAATGTTCGAAATTGGTGCCATTCGCAGACGGGGTCGGCCAAACTAAATCTGTTCAAGGAGTGGAGTGGTCGTTTTTATTCATATATACATATATGTGTATAGTCTGGACCAATATTCTACTAATTAATCAACACAATACCGCTAATCAGAGGCGGACCACCATAGGTACCAGGATGACCATGGTCACTCCTGACTTTGTGGAAAAATATACAATTAGTCCCTAAACTTAATTTTGTTTTCAAAAAAAAATTAATTATCGAGACTATATACTAGTTAACTTCTAAGTCTTATATTTGAGCCCAATTATACTTTTTCATATTTTAAACAGACTACATGATTTTTTGAAGTCCTTTTTACATGTTTTAGCCATATAAATTTTAAAAACATTATTGAATAATTAAATTTTACTGAAATATTCTCTTTTGAAAATCGATAAAATATTTGATTTGACTCTCATTTAAGACAAAACTAATAAGGAAGTATATATTTAACCATATTTTTTCTTGAAAGTTATGTTATATATATCTTTTTTTATTTTTCAAAAAATTATTTTATATTTTATTTATAAATTATAGTAGTGATCAGTAACAATTTTTATTGTTATTCAATTTGTCCTCACATCTGAGGTTCTCTGCCTCTAGTGTGTCTTTTTCCATCAATAAGAGCACGCAGTTCACAGAGATCTGCTAATTAATATATGTGCCGTGTACGTGCGGGTTGAATAAGAGAATTAGTAGTTATCTAATTTTGCCTAAATATAGGGCAATCCCAATCATGTCGCATATGCGTGTAATTGACTTAGCACACTAAGCTTGATACGTTGCTCGTGACTAGCTAATTTCAAACTCTATGCAGTGGAAAGAAAAATTCAATATGCACCTCTACCGAGAATCGAATGTTCAAGTTTTTAGTTGAATTTGACTGCAATGTCGATGAGTTACAAATTGATACCTCTTTTTCAAGTTTGTTTAAATTGCAATTCTAGCCAGTTAAATAACGTGTCTTGCGGAGTAAAAAACGCATCCATTTTCCTTTTTGACAAAGACAAATACTTACTTCTTTTTTTTGATAAGTATAAAAAAAACTTCATTCTCAATAAATATGAAAACTTCTTTGTGTTCTGAAAAAAAGAAACCTTCTGCCAATGTATATATATTCTGATTTTTTGATACTATGATCTTTTGCAAATCACGTTCGGCGCAAAACAATAATTTTTATTGGATTCATATTATGTTCATTGCTTGTTTAACGAAATTTTCAGCTGAGTATTGAAATTAGTTGGGTCAAAACCCACGCAAAACCACCGAAATCATACTTACACATACAAGTGCTCGAGTATCTAATTGATACATAACCAATAAATTGGTTATAATTCATTAATATCTATCTTCGTTGAACTTTGCTTTACAAAGCACCGGTATATACGAACTTTGACTTAACATAGTGCTTTGCTCACAGCTCAAAACAAAAAAACGTAGTACTTTGCTCTATAAAGCACCGCTATATATACAAGAAAAGAAAGGCAAACCTAGAACAAGAACTAAATACCTAAAATAGTGCTTAGCAATTATAAGGAGACAATTAGGTCTAGAAACATGTTTTTTGTTAAACAATTCGTTGATTTATGCAAGTATGCAAGTCCTGATAAGTACAAGAATTAATCTTGGAGTCTAAACACACAATAAAGCCCACACTAAAATAAATAATACAGAAAGAAAAGGGAAAAGAATACAAGATAAATATGTTGAAACCAACATGCTTTTCTAGAAAAAAATATGATACCCTCTCATTCTCATAAATCTAATAAACCTAAAGTTACACTATGATTAATCATATAAAATATATAAAAAAACTAACGACTCATGGCCTATTTATAGAGAAAAAAATCATTGTTTTACCCAACAGTTAGCTCTGTCAATTACTATGTTTTCCATAATTATTCAATAGTTGAGCTCATATAGGATACACACTTGGATTATTTGTTAGTAATTTTTATGGAAGAAAAGAAGAGAAAAAGAACAGAGGAACATCCACATTTCATGGATTGATTAAGCACATATTTATATACAATTTGATAACTAAAAGATATAAAAATAGAAGCACTAATTGATGTTTCCTAAAATTACAGTTATAATCAAGCAAGAATTTATATATTTTCGGCCTATAATCGAGTGTTTATTGTTATATTTATACATTTCTCATGATTTTTTTAGGTTAGAATTGATTTGCACGAAATGGGATGACATGAAGTTGAAAGCTAGAAAGAAGCAAAAATGGAAGGCACGGGTATGGCCACGATCGCGGCCAAACCATGGTCGTGGCCACCATCTCAAGCAGCATTTTCGGGCAGAGCGGGCCACGGTTGTGGAAAAGGCCATGGCTGATGGAGGAGTAGACCATGGCTGCACCACAGTCTGGTGCTATGGTCGTGGCCAACGAAAATGGGCCAAAAATGGGTGGCAGCCAAAGACTTTTTTTGGTGTACAAAGGGTATACTTCAAGGGCAATTTTGGAAACTGAAGTTCTAGGGTTTTTGGACTTGTAATGAGTTATAAATACCCCTCTTAAACACATTTCCCACATCTTCCAACCATTGTAGACATATTTTCTTTCTTCCTTCTTTAATTTTGGAAGAACACTTTTAGGGTTTGAAAGAGAGAGGGAGAAAAGGGCTTAAAGCTTGGAGATTTCTCTTGAAGGCCGTATAAAGAGGCTTCTTCCATATTCGTTCTTATCTTCTCTCTTTTTATCTTTAGTTGTTATCATGATTTATGTCCAAGCTTATTGTCTTACTTTGTTCAACATAATCATGGTAGCTTAAATCTCTTATTAGGACTTAGAGATGTAGACCTTGATATCCATTTGCTATATTTATGAATGGGATTTGTGCTTTGAATATTATACTTGTAGATTTTCTTGTGCTTGAATGCTATATTTGTAGTATTTTTGGATTTAATTTAATGACATGTATGGATTGAATATTATTGTGATTGGTCATCATAATGGTAGTTTTGATAAGTTTAGTTGATGGAACCAAAAAACAAGACTAGATGAGGTAGACATGCATTAAACTTGTTAGGTTGTGTAATAGAAGTATTCATGCTAACAAGATGTTTGATGAAATTTTCGAGAGAGCTTAACAAGTATAGTTTAGTTAGGTAAGGTCGAAAGGACCCTTCTAATAAATGTAGGCATAACCTAAATGAACTTGAAAGAGGTTTTAGGTGATAATAGCGAGAGAATACTCAATATCCCATAACCCGTTCATGAACGTAGTAATTGGGAGCCTTGGTCGAATCTCAAAAGTCCTAATGTTCTTTATATTGTTTGTTCATTACTTTGCGTTGCTCATTATTAAAAATACCAAAAAAATAATTCTGTCGCATTTTATTTTTTTTTGAGAATCGATCACATTTAGTCTCATCCTTGTGGATACGATAACCTTGGAATACTCATTCGTAAAACTACAATCAACTATCGTGCGCTTATGATAGCATCGATCACTAATCACCACTAACACCACTAACCAACACCACTAATCTAACATACGGTCAACTTTCGTGGCACAATCTTGAAAAACATAATCCACTTTCTTCCTTGATAGAAGACCGCATTTGCAATTGATTTTGAGTTTGTAGTGTTCAAGTCATATTTCTTATACTCCTCCTTGACTTGGATGCTACAAAGTTTCAAATTTCTTCCTTGATAGATTAAAGCTTATGTAAAGCCTTTGTGAAAAATGTTAACTACTTGGTCTTCACTTCTGCAGTACACCAAATCGACCTCAGTTTATACATGCATAGGTCTTCAAATTTAAATACTTGTTGGACTTTTAAATTGACAGTTTAATTATATGTCTTTAATTTATAAACATGTAGATCTTTTAAATTGACAGTTTAACGATTCATAGGTCTTCAGTTTATAGACATGTATGTCTTTTGAATTGACAGCTTATAGACTTGTAGGTCTCCACTTCATAAACATGAAGGCCTTTAAAATTGACAGTTTAAAGACTTGTAGGTCTTCAGTTTATAGACACGTATGTCCTTAATATTAATAGTTTAAAGACTTGCTTAGGTCCATTCTCAAACATTCAGTATAAGGATGTTGACCTCTTATGTTTATTTAATATGTTTTGATGACGACAAATAATTATTAAGTGAAATTGGAATAATTTCATATTTGACATAGATACAAATGGTTGTTTGACCTTAAATGATTTATGAGGTTGATATGTTTCACTTGATGTTTTGTATAAAGTTATCATTGAGGCATTGATATTATTAGTTCACAATTTGGAGTATGAATTTTGATGTCTTCAAGAGAAAAGATAAATTGAAAAATATGGATATATTAAGGAAAAATTGATTTAGACTTAATTTATATAAATGGGTTCTTATCTTGGTAAGTCCTAAAAGAGAGTTGGGTCATAAGTTTGAAGATTCAAAGGATTCCAGCAAGTGAAAGTTGGATAAAAAAAGTTGAGGCCCAAAAATAATTAAATGAAATATTTCCAGTACTTAAGTACTCTTAAAGTAGAAGTTCTGATGAAATTTTTATATGAAAGTAGTTATCTGCAACTCAGGCCAAGATGATTAAAATGGGTCAAATATAAGTGCAGCCTACCAAAAATAAGTCCAGATATACGTGTCTACATTGTTTGAGTTTTGCAGGTTAAGTATGTTTGGACTAGAAGTTCTAGTGAAACTTCTACCTGAAGAAAAGTTAAGCTCAATACCTTTGGGAAACGTGCTAAAACGGTCACAAAATCAAACTCAATGGTTCCAAACTTTATACAATGGTCAAGAGAAAATCTTTGGCTATAAATAGGACTTAAGAAGCTCAAGGAAAGAGAGAGAATTGATCAATTTATAAATATTTCTTATTAACTTGCATATTCACTTGTGTTGAACTATTTTCTCTTATTAAGCTTAAATTTGCAAATTCCTTTGAGAGAGTGTTTCAAAAACATTTTTGTAACTTTGTTGAGAGTTTTCAAGGTCTCCTAACACCCTTGAAGTTAAAAAAGTTATAAAGGTTCTCCTAACACCTATGAAGTTAGTATTAGTGTAAAGGTTTTCAAGCACTCGTGAAGCTTGAATTGATTAGGAATCTTGCTCCCATGAAGCAAATGATTGTATTGTTTTTCAAGGAGGAAGATAGTGAATTGGGAAATCCTAAGTGAGGAGCTTAGGTAGTGGATGTAGACTTGGTTAAGTCGAACCACTATAAATCGCTTGTATTTGATCTCTTCTCTCTTACCTCTCTTATGGTTATTTTTGTTTACTTTGATTAACACACACTTACACCTTGGCTTCTAACATTACTCTCAAGTCTTTGTAGCTTAGCAAAATTGAAAAAACAAGTTTCTATCTCCACATTTTGGGCTTAATTACTACTCGCCACTAAGCTCTTTACACTATATTATTTGTGTTTATATTATTATCTTGCTTAATTAATCTCGATTTTATTAATTGTGCACTAAACTGATCTTAGTTTTTAAAAACCAATTCACTCCCCCCTCTTGGTTTGTTATTTGGGCCAACAAAGGATATAAATGTCTCTTCACTCTGCAATTCACAAACTTGCAGGATTCTACACTCATGGAGACACACATCTTTTGTTTATTTGATTCTTAGTATAATGTTTTTCTCATATTGATAGAACACTTTCTCACAAACCACTTTCTTTATACAAAAGAGGAAAAAATGGAGGACATTCTCTTCATAGAAGCAAAAAGAGAACACTTGTATTTCTCAATCTCTACCACTCGTCTTTTTTTCTTCTTTTTCTTCTTCAAGGTTGAAGCTTCTCTTGATCACTCACAGGTCCCTCAAGAAAAGGTCTCTGATATCACTATTTGTAAATTTTATGGAAGAAAACAAGAGAAAAATGATGGAGGAACACTCACATTTTATTGATTGATTAAGCACATATTTATACACAAATTTGGTCACTAAAAGACACAAAAGTAGGAGCACTAATCACTACTAACACCACTAACCAACACAACTAATAGAAAACATGGTCAACTTTCTTGGCACCATCTTGAAAATATGGTTCACTTTCTTTCTTGATAGAAGACTACATTTACAATTGATTTTGAGTTTGAACACAATCCTTAATAGAAGACTACATTTGCAATTGATTTTGAGTTTGCAGTGTTCAAAGTCATATTTCCAATATTATTGTTGGTTTGCTGATTTCAAAACTTCACTAAATATACCTTTCAGTGATTGAAATCATCTTGCAAGTTTAAATTATCAATCATTATTATGCTGAGTTTTCTGTTCCTTCTTACAGGAAGAAGGATTTGAGAATGCGAAACATGTGATTAAAGCAATCTAGAGTAAAGGCATGTCTGCAGTTGGAGCTGCGTGTTACCAACCATAAATGAAAACAGCTCACTACAAAATTAAACCATGCCCAACCAACTATCTTCTTTGGGTCACACAAATTACACCAATTATATTTTTCGTGGTTATGGATTAATTCATCACATTCATCGATCTATCCCTCCACCCCCACCTACCTTGGTCGACAATAAACCAAACCCAGCGTATAATGTTTTGTACTAAAAGATTTAAAAGATTTTTTTTATAAAGAGTGGTCAGGACACTCACCTTATTGATTAGAGAATTAAAGATTTTTTTCCACTAACAAACGTTTTTGTTGGAATTTGGCCAGTCCAAAACTAACATACTAACCACTGAGCTAACAGCTTGTTGGTAAGATTTGTTTATTCAGTTAATTTGGACAATTTGAGTTTAATTAATAGTAACAAGCCACAATGCAAATAATGATTCGTAGGTCAGAAGACTTTGAGTTCAAATCTTATGCACAACTAACTATAAAAAAGACAAAATGCACATACATATTTCCAAGACGAGTAAATAAAACCAGACTGCGGATCATTTTTGTCGGGGAAAGAAATTAAATAACATAATTGGTGTTTGCAGTTCAATGTAATATTGCTAAGATTCACACGTTACTTGGTGACATTTGGGATTAAAAAAACTAATTAATTGGTAGGGTTTCAAGAGCCAATAAAAACCAAGCAAGCAACCATGCACGTTATGATGCATACGCATTGTCAACTAATTGATAGATTGACAATGCATATGCCTTAATGTCAACTACTTTATGTTGCATAGCAATTTCAATATACGTAGTGGTTGTTGCCCAAAAAAACCTTTCATTTTGTAGAAAGTCAATAATAATTCATCAAAAAAGAAAGTCAATAATATAAGGAGGTAAAATTGATATCAACTAACCCATATTCAAGTGGTTATGTGCTAATATTTTTTTTTTGGGAAGGTACTAAGTCATCATATATTAATTCAAAGCATCAATATACAATTGATGAGTAAGATTAGGAGGAGCAAGACAACCCCACTTCATTCGAGATTTTGTCTAAAATTAAAAAAAATAAAAATAAAAATTAATATTGAAATTTTTATAATATTTTTTTGCAAATTTATTTATTTTCGTAATGAAAAGTAAATATTGACTAAAATATTGATTATTTTAATAGAAAGTGACACATATTATGCAATTGGGATGTCACATATTAAAATTGTAGGATGCTAAATGTTAATTTTTTATAAAATTATATTCTGTTTTTATATATTATATAGATTTCGTACGTTAATATTTTGTTTCCGTTAAGTGTGCACCTTAGAGAAATGCTTCCCAATTTACAGCCTGTCAGTGCCACATCATCGTCAGCATTTGATAGAAAAATCTAACCCAATTTATAGTAACTTATCGCCTGTCAGTGTCACAACGTTGCCATGTCAGTATTCGATACAAAAAATCTAAATGATTATTTTCTACAAATAATCAAATGTAGAAGAATGTTAATGAACTATACATTCCACGTCGTTTAGGAGAGTTGTTTATGAGCATTTTTATCTCTTAAATTATTAAAATTTTAAGAACAAAACTATGTGAACCCATTAAATTCAGAACGAGTAATATTTCAGTCGGGTGATCTTGGCAAGAAACATGGTAATTGGTACTTGGTACTTGGTGTACTTTTTTAAGGACAAAATTATGTATATATTAGTTCAGTGAAACTTAGTGACCATCGAAAGATATGATTGAAAAATATGATCTTCCGTGGACCCTTTTTTTTCCTCCCAAAATCTTCGATGAAGTTGAAGAAAGCAACAGGTTTGCACTGTGTTTTCTGTTGTCTGTTCCTTGATACAAAGAAAAGACAGCAACAATGAAATGTCATTCTCTAAATTTCTAAAAAAAGCAAACCTACCAACAAATTTATGTGCAAAACGATCAAGAACTAAAGCAAAAAGAAAAAGAAAATCAATCTTCCTGTTTGTTTTATAAATTAGCTCAATTTAACACAAGCACTAGCTAGTAATCTAAGTCTTCCGACGTTCCATGAGAAG
>CAODLS012731764.1:0-12877 GCA_948243855.1 Flueggea neowawraea
GACCACCATCGTCCCAAAATACTCTCATTTGGGAGTCGTGCAAATTCTTCCTTAATTCGCACTATGTTCAATACAAAGTGGTTTTACCTCATTCGTATATTTGTAATAAATTATAAATAAAACGGGTATATACATACTCGAGTATTTATCATATAATTGAAATCTAATTTCAAATATCTAAATAAAAATCACATTTACACGTTTTAAAACTAATAATTTTGAAAAATAATTTTTAAAATAATTTTTGGCAGAAAAATACAATTTTTCACAATTTTTTAGCATTATTTATACACCAATAAATTGAAAAAAATAGTTCAAGAACTCAAAAAATTGTGAAAAATATACCAAAAATTTCAGAAAAATCCAAATTATTATTTTACCAAAAATTTCATAAAAATTGGTGGTCGGGACACGTGTCACATGTCAGAACGAATTTCAACTCTCACCTACGCGCCGTCACAGGAGGCACAATACTCCTCCACGTGTCGATTTCAGACGACGCCACATTTCGCCGTGGTGAGAAGGCACGTGTCAACATCCTACGCAACCACGTTTCAGCGTCGAATTCTGCCAGGTATTAACATCGCACAACACCACGTGTCACAATCAGGTTACAGACACGTGGCAACTATGCCGCGTGTCACCATATCATGGGATGCATATGATGACGTGTCGATCTAGTCAGCATGACACATGTCAACGACGTGTACGCCTATGTGACAGTATTTGCCACTTGTCACAATATCATTGGATAAGAGCGATGATGTGTCAGACAAGTCATCATGCCATGTGTCCATGATATGGGCGCATACATGGCACTATTTGCCATGTGTCATACAATGATTGACTACCGACACTCAGTTTACATTGTCGTATTTCTATTGGTTCACGTTTTGGTCAACTTTGACCGAATTCCTCGCTCTGAGTGGTCCGTATGGACGAATCACAGATCGTCACGTCGTCTTTCTTATCAGATGAATAAATTCATCTGAGTTACCTCACTCAGTATTTTTCGATCAGATTTTCGTCGATTTGACGACCTTCCCGATGGAATTTCGAAACGAAATTTTGACAGGTAACGTTTTTGAGGTCGCTGATCTCAAATCTTTTGTCGGAATTTCTAAATTCAAACTTTCAAAATTCGACTTCAGATGCACTCGAACCAAAAACGATTTTCGAGACAGAAAGCCGAATACTAAAAAATCATAGTAGGCATCCTAGACAGAGACCAACAATATTTTCGAAACATAATTGAAAAATATAATACTTGATACCAATGAAGGAATTCTATATCGGTTTAACTAATAAACAATATAATAAATATGTTCGATTTACTAACCTCGATTCTAGCGAAAGCTAGCAGCGGAGCAGGACCAGTTTTATGTTGGTCTTGCGAGCAAACCACGGTTGAAATATCAACGGGAATGCCCGTCTGTTTCACAATCTAGATGTCACACATGATCTGTGCAAGATTCGGGACAAGAAGTCTCTCTCTCTCCCGGTTTTAGAGGTGGTGGAGTGAGTGTGGTGTTGGAAGAAAAAGCATTCTTCTTCTTACATAAGCCACCAAATGAGCTCGTGGGCCTTACGTGTCCATTTCATTCCCAACTCAATTGGGCTTACCAATTGGTCTCGGTTCATACATTGACCAACCGTGTTTGATTCTTCCCAATTGGACTTTTCAATTGATTTCGGCCCACAGTCTTGGTTCACACTTTGACAGACCAAGTTCGGTTCCCCCGTCATGGGCGGACCGCATTTTCCAACAATCAATTATAAAATGAATGCTAAATTTTTTATTGATTGAAAATTGTTTTTAGTAGACTTAATTTTTTAACCGTCATTGTCAAATCAAGTTACGTTAATTTCAACCAAACAGAATATCTAATGATTAATTTTTTAAACGCCAGTAAACATAAAAAAAATCAATAGAAAATATTTTCTTTGAAATAAACAGAGGCTAAATATATAATTAGGGGGATCATAATTGTGTTGTTAATAAAAAAGGAGAGAGGGTTAAACAAAAAGGCAAAAACACGAGAAAGGCTGGAGTCACGAGTAAGTTAAGAGAAAGAAACATGCTAAGTATGTTTAGTGCGTGCTTTGCGAGGCTGTCTTATGTTAAGTCTTATATTAGACACAGACACAAACTTATTTCCAAATAATAACACAGCTGTATTTTCTGATGCAGCAGCAATACCCAACCACCAAAAATTGCGATTTACAAAGATGAAACGTCGTCGTTGTCAACTGACATTTCTCCGTCTAGCAAGGGGTAACTAACTGAAATGGTTAAGCTTTGGAACTGACAAACACACTAATCCCAATTACCTTTTATGTCTTTATTATTGTTCTAACGGCTAAAACTTTTGCTCTGTCTATTTAGACCAAAACAGCCTCGAGTTTGACCATTTCATTCTAATTGGCTATTAAGGTTCTGCATGTTGACCCCTCTGCTCTCTGCTCCACTCCACTTCCTCTTTCAAACCAGGCTCCTACCTCCTTTTTTCTTTTCCCCTTAATATTACCGAACCAGTAGCGGTCATTTTTAAACAAAAAGTATTTGGTGTCTTAATTTAAGATAAATTTTATTATCTTGAATTGATACAAATTAAAAATTATTTTTATTAGTTTATCAAAATATCCGAAAAGTAAGATCAATTTCATAACAAAAAATTTGCCTTTGAGTTAAACACACATATCTAACACTTCTAATCGTTTAATTCGATAATTGATGATTCATGTTGAAACTGTTAAATTAATTTTCCCCAACTATAACGTTAATTAATTCACGGAATTAGTTATGTGGAATGTTAAATTTATTTGACAAAAAACCAAATGTAAAAATAGATCAAATCCTCTTAAATACAAAAATTCAAAGATGCCCATAATAATATAGTGACTTAAACTGGGTTTAAGAAATTGTGTCCAAGAAAGGAATGACAGAGTTAAGGTTTTGCAAAGCCAGGTATCCAATGCCACGTTAAAAACCATAAGTAGTCAGATTATGTAAAAGGAGACATCGGAACTGTCCAACAGTTTCATTGTCCGCATCCACATCATCTCACCAACTTTGCTTTTATCGGACTGCTTTTAGCCTCATTTTTATCTTCATTGTGCCTCACTTATTCCGTAAAAACTGTTGCTAATTAGATCTCCGTAATCTTAGTTTGTCCCAGAAAGAAAGTTGTCCATTGATGTTGATGTACCGATTCCTAGTACAGTCTGCAAATCATTATCAACTCAGCTTATCTCATACTTGAAGTAAGAGCACGCCACGAATATATGAATATGCGTGTATATATATAGTTGCATCCCAATTTCGAATTTCTTTTTTGTGAATTCATAAATTTTATTCAACTAATCCACAGGCAGTGGATTAGAAAAAGTGAGAATAAGTTTTACTACTGAAAATGTTTTCACCATACTACGACACTACAACACCGAATAAAGATTAAAAACTGCTAAAACAAAATTACAAGACTCGCCATGTTCCAAATTCGAATTTTACAAGTTTCTTATATATATATATATATATATATATATCAGTTATATTGATTAAAAATAAAATTACAAATAATTTTCTTAAAAAAATTTCCGTTAATTATAATGTAGTTGCATGGATGAGGACCATTTCTATGTCACTTTTTTTTAACTGGTCCTTGGCCATAATGTGGGAGATCTAACAAAGGCTTAAAATTATTGCTTCTGTAATGAGCAATGGTATTTGTTTTCCCTTCATGACGACATTTTTGTCCCGTTCTTGAGCTTCTTTCATCAATCCCCCTCATAGTCATATATTGCTGTCGACTATGTTTGAACTAATTAATACAATTATTTTTGTGACTTCTACACGCATAATCATATTTTTTTACTTATAATGAGCTTTGGTCTTTTATTTATCATTGTATTTCTTTAAACACACCAATTAGTATATCATTTTTTCCCCTTAAAAACAGACTACGAACGAGAAAATAATGACACCATTTAATTAAGGAAATGTCCTGAAAACAAGAAAACGTGACACAGTAAATGCGTACCATGCAAATAGATAGACAAGATTATATGTTACTCTTGTTATGATTTAATAAGACTCATCCATCATCACAAAAAATTGGTTAAAACACGAGTCAAACTCTACATCTAAATGTTGAGAATTCATATACCTATTCACTTGAACTAAAGTGACAAATCATTTTCTTAATTTTCTTAAAAGAGCACACTAAATGAATTCTTAGTGAATAATATGTTGAACCACTTGAAATTAGTTTAAATGATAAGAATATCAATTAATAATGAAAAATTACATTCTCAAAAATTGAATTTCAAAAATATTATTTTTTATTAACCTCTCAGATGTATGCATATGTGTATTGTTTGTGTTGATTATAATGTATATACGCATGTTTATTTTTCTGTTCACAAAAAAAAAGATAAAAGAATAGAAGAAAAAAAAAAAGAAAAAGAAAAAGATGAAAATGACCAGTACTAATCTCATTATTTTTGTGAAAATCATCAATCATCTTTGAAAGGTATTTGGCATAATATAGTTGTGAATTGAAATAAGAAATGAAGGATAATGGAGAGCACGATACCAACTTTTTTGTCCTTGGCACATTAATAACAATAATAATTCATAATAATGGAGTAGAAGCGTCCATACAATATCATTGTATGAAGATATTGGGTTGGGGGTCACTTCTACCTATTTTTATATCTACATTCTAACTACCACTCTCAATTTAATAATTAATACGTACAATTTGCACAAAATGGATATTATTCACTGCAATTAGTCTTACGTATATGTCTTCCCACCGCTGTTGTTCCTTTGCTTCAAAGTCCGTTAACATTAAAAATCAAATAAAAAAATTAAATAAACATAACAACTTAAAAAATAATAGAGACTGTTATAGCTAATTAACTTCTAACTATACAAGTCAAACTAAATTGAAACCCTCATGGTAAAAAAAAACTAAATTAAAACCCATAAAGTTTCATTTTGAATCAAGCCACAAATTTTCAGTTTTACGTTAATTGATTTTACGGAAATGAAAATTAACACTTGTTAAGGGAGTAAAGATTAGGCAAAATAAATATTTCCTATTGAATTAATAATCAGGTATGTTTATTTAAGATATATATACATCTAAAAGGACATACAAATAATTTTTTCTATTTTTTATTATATAATTAACTTCTACTGAATTTACTTCAAACAAACGCACAGTATATGTAATTTAATTTATTTACGAGTCAAAATATGGCCATATTCATTTATAAAGGTGCTCACATGAAGTACTAGCTCAACTATAAAGATTCTCGGGAAGAAAAATGACGAAATTTGGTAGAAAAGCATAAGAGTGAAAACTTTTTCCTTCAACAAATACAGAACCAACATATTAACTACAGCAACGCCAACCAAAGATTACCAAGAAATCATTACCAAGTTTCACTATTGTCAAGTAATATTAGCAAGGAAACATACGTCTAGAGCTCCTCCAACCAAAGATTACACTCTACCTATGCTGGTAGAGTAAAATGTTTCTTTTGTGTCGTGGTTTGGATTCAAGTTGTCTTTTATATCTAAAGAATAGTGTTTTGTTTTAATTACAGAAGTAGATTGCGTAAATACGTTGCAGACAAATTAAATAGTGTTAAAATAGAGAAGTTAATACATCTTTTCTAAGAGTTGAATAGCATGAATAATGAATATATTTACAACATATTCACTAAACAGACACTTGCAATTTATCTCATTAAAATATATAAAAACATACTTTAACTTTAATATATTTTAATGATTTACTTTATAGTTGCGACTAATATAGTTACACCTTTTTAATATGTGAAATTAAACTAACTGTTGTTGACCATGTCAACGCGCTAGGTCTATCCACTGAGATATTGCCCGCTCTAGTCTCATGGGCCCTCACGGCTTTGTTTCTGAAAAGACGTCTTAGTGGTTTGAAAGAGAAATGTACTTATAAGCGACTCTTAACCTCGGCTCCTAGGCGATGTGGGAGCATGACACTATACTAATAAAAAATCACATGGCGATAGCACATTATTTGAGAGCAAAATTGCAGGCATAGTAGGTCCATTGAAAACGCTAGAACGAAGATGGTCACAATTGCCAATTTTTGGCTTATATAACACTAGCTAGTTTCATATGTAAACGTGTTGATTGATTAAAGATGGGCATGGACCAATATGAACATCATCCCTCATTGAACCAACATTTGATTAGTTTTGCTGTCTTTAAGGTATCTATCTTTCATGTATTTCTATTTAGATACGACGTAAGTATTTTCAATTTCGGATCTATCCAATTAATGTTTGGTTTTTCTTCACAAGTTGATTATTAAGAGGACCACTCCATGTTTAGTCGTTGATGTGTGCTAAACTTTGCAATTATTTTTTAGGTTTTCATTGAACTATCAACATTTGTCACGGTAATACACTGGTTCATCAATCAATGGTTCCAATAAAGTGCAAAGGGGACCATCACACATATTATTCCTTTTTTTTTATATATCAAATCATAAATCAAACCCAACTGAAGCATTTCATGTGAGTTATGCCTCCACTTTCAAATCTATATCAATGTAAGTAAATCTCAAAGCATAGTTGTTTTTTAATAAGTGTTTCAAGCATATTGAAACTGCATATTTATGTATTTTTAGGAAGATATATCGATGTTTTTTCCTTTTTATTATGCGATTTACTTTTGTAACTTATTTTCGCGATTTAATTCTACAATTTACAACAAACAAATGCACCATAAGGTCTAAATCTAGTGCTCTGAAATTCGATGTGCATGTGGTTACCCCGATAAGGTCGAAGTGTCTTCGTTAGTCCTCCATTGACATTGATAATGAGATTTTGGCCACGAAGATGAAGAGTATTGTTGTTTCTAAGAGGGCACCCAATGTTGAAAAGAGGAGAAAAATAAGATAAAAAAGATGATAAGAAAGATAAAAACAGTGAGAAGAAAGCGAAGAAAAAAGAAGGAGCAGTGAAGGCGGAGAAGGAAGCAACACCACACTGATCGGGAGCTGTCCTCGCTCCCCTGATGAGCCCATGGGAGGGCGAAACCAATAAGCAACAGAGACGGATAAAGGCTGAACCTCGGGTATGCGTGAGTCTCGGAGTGCCGCACGGGTGAAGTCCATGCGCTAAAACTCTCACCGGCTGTGGCAGCGGCAGAAGGAGGAGCACAATCGTTAGCAAGAAGATTGAGGGAGAGAGAAAGCAGGAGAGAAGTCGCAGGTGAGTTAGACAGAAGAGAGAGAAAATATTGTTTATAAATAAACAAATTTGAATTTTTATATGTTGTTGATTTGTTAGTGGTACCTTATTTATATGTTATTTTCAACATACAAACAATATATAAATAACATACAAACAAGTTTTAAACAAGTCCGAAAAAATGAAGAGATTTTATCAAATTCTAAACAAGTTTTAAACAAGAAACAACATATAAACAAGTTTTAAACAAGAAAGAATACATAAAAAATATATAAACAATATACAAACAATATGTAAACAATATACAAAAAAGTTTTAAACAAGTAAAAAAAATAAACAGATTTTAATCAAATTCTAAATAAGTTTTAAACAAGAAACAACATATAAATAAATTTTAAACAAGTCCAAAAAATGAATATATTTTAAACAAATTATAAATAATTTTCAAACAAGATATAAACGTGTCCAGTAAGACCTTGTTGTTTTGTGATCTATATGTGTGGTTCACGGGGAGAATGTAAATTATGAAATCTAGAGAAAATATGTTAATTTTTTATGTGTTGAGTTCAACAAGTATCTTTTTATTTTTATTTTATATAGGTTTGTTTTTTATTTGTTGCTGCTTGTTTGCAATTGCGATCTGTTTAGGAAGAAAAATAATCTAAATCGATCGAGTTTTTGTTCGATTTGATTTTATATTTGGATTACTCTGTTTTCGGTTTTCGTTGTTTCTGATATGCTCTATTTTGCATCTTTTTCGTGCAGTCCGTTAATCCAAAATATAATTTTGTAAGCCACACATTTTAAATTTTTGATTTTTTGGGCCAAATTTAAAAAGCGGATTTTAATTTTTGTAATATTTGTCTATTGGTGTCATCAATATGATTTTGGCCCAACGGGGCTAAATTTAAAAAGTGCGACATTTGTAATATTTGTCTATTCCCCCAACTATATATTGGTGAATGGTTCAGAATGCAGCCAAACACCAAACATGGGTCTGAAAATAGCCCACATATTGAGATCATTGATATTGAACAGAGGACCGATGGGCCTCGTGGAGAAGGCTATTGAGCTCTTTTTGCCATGTATTCGACCCGTTTGGAGCATTTTATCAAACAAGTTGCAGGCATTGCAAAACCTCGCTAAACCTCAGGCATAAGTCATGAGGAAAAGAAATAAAACTGCCAATAATTCTGTTGATGCCACGAAGTCCACCTTGGTTCCTCCAGAGGCAGAGTATGTCTCATTGATTTCTGCTAAATGAAGTTCCTTTTCTGAAGTTTGTTTAATTGTCTTTTTTTTTCTTGCTTTAGTTGCTATGAAGGCGAACATCTTGCTCGCTTGCTCAAATTGATTAGAAGGTAAAAATATGACATTATGCTGCTTGAATTTGTTATTGTTTTGCATTGATTCATTTTTTTTCTCGAAATAATAAATCAAAACTAAACAGGGAGATAGAAACAGTGAAGTCGTTAGGTGGGAACTCGCTGCCAGAAAAGTTCTGGTACCAGGTTGCCGTTTGTCGTTGATGCTTATGTTCTTTGATGATTTTTGCGAATTAGATTGAAATAAAGTAAGTGACTTGATCTTCAATGATTTCATGTAGCAACAATTTGCAATTGGTGTCAATGAAGTCACTCGCGTGCTCGAGCGAATGCTGCCAGCGGCGGCGGCTGAAACGGGAAGTTCCGCCCAACAGCATCCTGTTGCGGCCACCAATCACAAAGTGCCTTCAGTTCGGCTTCAGGTTGAATGGAATTGATCATTTGTCAAATTAATGAATTTTGGTTCTTCTTTCCTTTACTCTTTGATGTGGGTAATTAATCTGGCAATTGTGTATGTAGGCGATACTAATTGCTTCTGATTGTAACCCGAAATGGCTAACAAAGCTTCTGCCAAGCCTGGCTTCGTCAACTAACGTACCATTCATCTTTGTCAAAGATAATAAAGGTGGATCATTGAGACTGGGTGAACTTGTTAATCTGAAAACGTCCATGACCATTGGAGTAAAGGTAACGGTTCGTAATTCCAAAGTTGTTTGTTGCCTGTCCTAGATTTCTGGTTTGATGTTTGGCTGCATGCAGGCCAAGGGAAGTGGTATCAATAAAATCTTGGAGCAAATTCTGCGTGGTACTGAAATCAGTCTGGAAGGGGAAGGGCAACAGGATCAATGAGGAAACAGAGTTCACGTATATTGTGGAGTTTTTGACAGGCATTTTAACAGGTTCTGGCATTGATCTTTGTTGTATAGGGCTCATATAGAGTTGTAGGCAGGCACAGACAGGCACGGAGTTTGTTACATAATTAAGCTCTTGTAACCTTATTTTTATTTGATCTCTACTTGGGATGGCGTAGACACAGTGCTGAACCTCGTTAATTTTCTCTGTTTTTGTTTGCTGTATAGTTCTCAATATCCATCGAATCAGAGTGTTGTTCAATCAATTATATTGTGAATCAAAACTCTTTCAGAACAATTTACGATGGGAAAAAGAATTAGTCAAGCCTCATGTTATTACAGAAGAAACGGTGCCTTTTGCCTTTCTCATTTTCGAGTCTTAATGATAGATGGATTCTATGGTACGGTTAAATTTGTGCATTGTTTTACCTCAAACTCTACAAACTGATTACAAGCTCTCCTATATTTACTGTCTGGGAGAATGAGATGGCTTCCGGGTTTTACTATTCAGAAGTTTCTGCAGAACTTCTCTCATGGTGATTGTATACCGGCTTTGGGACTGGCAGCTGATGGAGTTGACTCTGCGGCACCCTTTGGGTTAGAGTTCTTTTTACCTTGTCTACCATTCGTGGCAGATTTTCCATTCTGGTTTTCCTCTTGATCCTTCTTTACCAGCACAGGTTGAAACTGACAATGAGAAAATTACATTATCATTAAATGTTATTATAATTCTAGTACAATTTAGAACCAGAAATTCATTTTCATTTGATAAAGAAAATACCTGATATATGGAATAAATAACGTTTCTTCTTATTTGAGCCATCATCTCCAAAAAGAGATTGTAGCCTTCAAGCTTGTATTCTATGAGTGGATCACGCTGAGCATATCCACGTAAACCTACAGCTTGCTGAACAAACTTGATTGCTTGCAAGTGTTCCTTCCACAGGCGATCAATGTTGCTCAAAATTAGGAATCTCTCTGCTTCTTTCATCAAGCCTGGTGCTTGTTTCTCCACCATTTCCTAAAACGTGTTTTCACAAATGAGGCAAACCCGGATGAAAAGAAAGGGGGAAAAATGATCCTTGCTATTTTGAATCTCTCGTTTGAATCCAGGTTGTAGAAGCTTGAAGTCATGCTCGAATAGAATCAGTTATATAACTACCAATACGTATATGTGATGCAACAATCATAATGGATTAACTTCCGTTCTGTTCTTTACTGACCTTCCAGTAGACGTGTATGTGATGCAACAATCATAACGGAATAACTTCCATTCTGTTCTTTACTGACCTTTTTCTGGAAATATGCTTCACGGCCACGAAGACGGAGGTAATCCTGCAGCTCCTCATAACTTGAGCTCTTACTTCTCAGCAAGTCTGTGGTCAAATCATTTAACAGATAGCAGTACCTAAAGGTATTGCATTTCATCGAAATTATATTAGAGAAAGTTGCATCAAAGAGGAAAAAATTCAAAGAAATTAACAAAGAGAGCCTCTTACTGCTGGAGTTTTGCAATGAGCTTTTCAAGATCCCAACTTTCCCTTGGAGAATCAGAACCGATATTTGCCTACTCGTAATCATATTTCAGTTAGAAAAAGTGAAACTCAACAAATTTAGAACATAAACCAGGTTTCAAAAGATCTTACCTCTAGGATATCATCCATAGTCAATTCAGCATATTCTACAATAAGAGACTCTAGATTATCAGATTGAAGGGCTCGTCTTCTCTCTGCATACACCCGATCTCTTTGGCTATTTAGCACTTCATCATACTCAAACAATTGCTTTCGAATATCAAAGAAGTAGTTCTCTACTTTCCTCTGAGCTTCATCTAGTGCTTTTGTCAACATTTTGGATTCAATAGGTAGGTCTTCAACTCTAAAAGCTCTCATCAAGCCCTACAAGTGGCAACATTGGAAGTGTTTTCAACTAATGTATCCATGAGTAGCACAGCAACTGCAAATACAGAACTGCGGCTAAAGGCCTTACCTGGATTCGGTCTCCTCCAAAAACTCTGAAGATGTTATCTTCAAGACTCAAGAAAAAGCGGGAACTTCCAGGATCCCCTTGGCGACCACTTCGACCGCGGAGCTGCTCAAACATAACTTTTCCAAGTTCAATATAACGATTTGTACAGAAGAATACCCCATCTAAAATGTTAAGTTGTGGAAAAGGGAAGAAAAGTCTCTCAAGATAAGATCATCAGGTAAGAGTTTGAGTTGGATAATCATGCAATTCTATAAACTAACCTGATTATCTATTCGACGTGATTCGTGCCTTTCTGTCCCTACCACATGCAGTCCACCAGCTGAAACAACCTGCCGATGAGAAACTGATCAATTTGTATGTAAAACCAAAACAAATATCGGGGTAAATATTATTGGCAAAACAAAGCTAACCTCCTTTCTTTCTTCCTCAGTGTAAACTTTAAATTCTTTAACAATTTCAAGAAAGGCACTTCGTAACTTGCCAATGACTTCATCCTGAGCAGGACCCTATAAACACGAAAATACGAATTTGTGAATACGTGAAGAATGTGATTATATTGTGGTCTAACTGGTCAATGGTCATTAAGTTAAATAGCCATTAAAGAAGTACAAGATGGGATGCATGGTTATAAATTATCACAGCCTCACATCTATAATCAATTTAATTGTTTTGTAAAATTTTGAGTTGCAAACACTGAGTTCATCTTCACATATTACACCTTCTCACACGCATAAGACATCTGCTCCAAGCTCTGTTAATGATCTCTGCCCCCATGTTTTTACAGCCATCTGTACAGCTTCCTCAGCAAACTTAGAGTTCTCATTGGACAGTTTGCATGGAAGTATGTTTTCATTGACCTGAAATATTATCAATATTAAATTCCAAGCTAGTGAAAGCCCCATATTATCCATAGCCAACTGTATATAACAAGAGAAACCAAACCTTCCATGTTTTCTTGGGGCGAGGTTTCTTCACTGACACAAAAACTCCTTCAGCAGGCTTAACAACTCTGAAACATTGATATAAAATTACGGACATTTTAGACTAATAAATTATAATAAGCATACAAGTAAATTATTGTTCTAGATTAGCACATGTCAGACCGTGCAATACTTGTAAAACAAAAACGTACAGGATGTTGTCGTTTCTTTTTTTCGCAACAAGTATATGCTTTAAATACTTTAAATAGTTCTCTAACTGAAATTGTCAAACACATAAATAATCTCTTGGCGGTGCTGAGCCTGCTCACTGCAATGACAAGGTATTTACAAATGAACTCGAATCCTCTAGATAAGTACACATGTCTGCTAGGCTATCTTTAAGGAACTAATTCATTGATTTAGAGAAACTGAAACTGGCTGTTTGGGTTTCAACAGTTCAACAATAATGTAGCGGGGCCTGGGCAACATAAATTATGTGTACAAGAAAAAAAACTTCATAGGTAAAAATGCTGTTGGTCAT
>CAODLS012732152.1:0-14600 GCA_948243855.1 Flueggea neowawraea
ATTTTGATTAACTCATGAATGATTTCGTGTATGTTGTTTGCAGTGGTTGCGAACGATTTCGAAAGGGTTTTGAACTGCTACTATGTATGTAGTGTGTATATATATGTATATTGACTGTATTTGCATGTGGTATTTTCGAACTATTTTCAAAACAATCTTTGTGAGGCACATATGAGGCAATCTGGAGTGCTTTCCCTCACTGGGTTTGACCCCCTTTTTCTTTGTTTGTTTTGTCATTGTTATTATCATCTTGTAGGTGACTCCGGTGGATTATGATCATTGGAATTTGATGCTCAGTGAGGTATCCTCACGTTGCGATCAGTGCCTTTTTGATCGGGTCCCGTTAGTATGATTTGTTAGAGACTCCATACTGGGTTTCCTGTGGGATTTGTTTTAATTTTTGTTATTATATTCGGCATTTCAAGCGTTTTAAATTTGAAATTATTTACGCAAATTTATATTATGTTTTGTTTTAATAAATGATATTTAAACCTTAATTGGTTTTTAACATATTTTATTAAATATGATTTTGGGTAATAGTTCTGTATATTGAGGCTTGTTCGGAATGAGTCGGGTTCTCATAGACGGTTCACCTCGTATGCCGGTCATGGTCTCGGGAATGGGTAATGACAAAACGAAACCCTAGAGAGCGAGGCCAACATTAGACACTAAAAAAACTCAGTTTTGGGAGGAAAAGACATTGGGAACTGAGGGAGAACTGATTCGGCACCAAGATCGAAGGAATCACGCGAAAGACTAAAGGATTCATCATGCGTTTTTCTTCTCTCTCTAGGTTTACCTTTGATCTTGTTGTTTATCTCTATAAAAGTATGAGCTAAATACTTTGTGCATCTAGATGTGATGATTGACTATATGATGGATTGATTTTTATTGTTTCAGTTACTTATGAAATTGAGATTCAATTATGATTTCAATTGTTGAATTGATTGTTGCTAGCCTGTCAATTGGACTACTAATTCATACATGTGCAATCAAGAGATTCTGTGTGTCATAGATCATTCATAATTGAAAGGATTTGCATGCAAATCTAGAGATAGGTCGACATAAATCCTCCGGATTAGGGTCAAACCTAATGGTGGAATTCTTAGATCAATAAAGCAACGATAGGGTTTTAATTAGAAAGATATTCTAGTTAATCAACCTAGTCGTTAGACGTTAACTAACTCAAGAGAGAGGTTAATATATCATAGGGATTTTCATGGTCCAATTGCCTAGATAACTGTTTGAATAACGAGATTTTGTCACTTAGTTTGGTCTAGGGGGATTCAGCATCTAGGAGAAGTATTCCTATTGATTAATTCTATATCCTTTATTGTTTTCTATTCTTTTGTTGACTTTATTTATTTTATCTATTCAAAATCACTTAATTTGTCGATTAGATAACAAAGTGAAAGTGAATAGCTAAAAATCATAATCTCTAAGGGATGCAACACTCTGTACTCATAGGTCCACTAGCTATAGATGATAGGTACACTTGCCTTAATCTGTAGGTGTAGGCCAGCGGATTACCAAGTTTTTGGCGATGTTGCTAGGACTAGGATATTAGAAAAGATGGATCTTTATTAATCTATCCATTTATTTAGATTTTGTTTTTATTTTCTTTGTTTTGCATTTGTATGGTTTTTGCCAGTTCCCTTTAGTTTTCTTTTTAGAATTACACTTGGTTTGTCTGTGTTTATTTTTCTTCCAGGTTTGTGTTAGTATATGACTCGAGTTAATCCATCTGAGTTGATTGAAGAATATCCTAAAATTGAGAGAACAGCTCTTCAGAACCTCAGAAACAGACTCAAAGAAAAGGTGGAGGAAATAGACAGAGAAAGAGAAGTAGAGATGGAGCAACAACCTACAGCAGAGCAACCATTGGGTGTTGTTGCCCAACCAATGACCATGTCAGACTACGCTAGACAAAATTTGATGGGGACTAAGTCTAGCATTATGAGACCAGTTGTTGCAGCCAATAACTTTGAGATAAAGCCTAACATAATTCAGATGATGCAACAATTTATGCAGTTTGATGGGTTACAGGATGGGGACCCAAATGCTCATTTAGCCAACTTTCTGGGGATATGTGACACATTTAAGATTAGTATCGCCACTAATGATGCAATAAGATTGAGATTATTTCCACTCTCGCTCAGAGCAAAAGCAAAGAAGTGGCTAAATTCTCTGCCGAGGGGTTCGATTACTACTTGGGATCCAATTGCAGAGAAGTTCTTATTGAAATACTTTCCACCCGCTAAGACTACAAAGCTTAGGAATGATATCTCCTCTTGCGCACAGATTGACTCAAAGTCTCTTTATGATGCATTTGAGAGGTTCAAGGAGTTGTTGAAGAGATGTCCACATCATGGGTTACCGACATGGCTGCAGGTTCAGATTTTTTACAATGGGTTGAACCATAATACGAAACAAATGATTGATGCTGTAGCGGGAGGTACTCTAAATAATAAGACATCAGAGGCTATTCATGATTTCATAGAGGAGATGGCTATGAACAATTATCAATGGCACGCAGCATGCTTTAAGCCGGTAAAGTCAGCAGGGGTATATGATGTGGATGCAGTAACAGCTTTGGCTATTCAAGTTGAGGCTCTGGGTAAGAAAATTGATGGATTTTTTATAGCATAGCAAGCAGCTCTTGTAAGGTGTAATGAGATGACTGAGGGTCAAGGGACTCAAGATTGCATGGAAAATGTGAACTATATGAGAGCAATCCTCAGAACAATTCCTACAGCAACACTTATAATCTATGGTGGCGGAATCACCTGAACATTTCATGAGGAGGTCAGAATCAACAGAGACAGAATCAACCACCTGGGTTTCAGCAGCCACAGAAGTCAGTGAAGCCAAACTTTGAGGAATTGATGAGCAAATACATTGAAGCTTTTGAAAAAAGGTTCACACATATTAAGACTACTTTGATGAATCAAGGAACCTCAATCCAAAATCAAGAGGTTTTTCTCCATAATTTAGAGAATCAGATTGGGCAGATAGCTAAGATGTTATCTCAAAGGCAACGTGCTCTTTATCGAGCAACAGTAAAACAAATACTAATCAACAGGTCCATGCTATATTTGTTAATGGGTTTGATTATTGCAATGTGGAGGGAAGCTGGGAGAAGAAAGGGCTCAAAAGAAAATTGGGGTAAATAAGGTCAAAGAGGTTGAGCCAAAAAGGGTTCTTTGCGGGTACAGGCCTAGAGTTCCTTATCCTACAACACTCTTTAGGAGGGAGCATGTGAAAGTAGCCTCGGGTGATATTAAGAAGCCAACCGCCATACCCAAGCAACCACTGCCTGTAGTTGAGGCTGAAAGGAAGAAAGAGAAAGTCAAGTTATCTCAGACATCACCTAAGCTACCAATGAAGCTAAAAGACCCAGGGAGTTTCTGTGTCCCTCTTACTATTGGTAGTTTAGACGTTGATGATGCATTAGTTGACTTACATGCTAGTGTTGATGTGATGATGTATGATTTGTTTGAGAATTTAGACTTAGGAGAACTTACACCGACTAGGGTCCTTGTGCAATTAGCTGATAAATCTATTGTGCAGCCTAGAGGCGTTGTAGAGAATGTTTTGGTTAAGGCAGGAGATTTTATGTTTCTTGTTGGTTTTATGATCCTTAACATGATCTGTAATCTGGAAACACCTTTGATCCTAGGACAACCATTCTTAGCTACTTCTAGGTCCATTGTTGATGTGTATGATCAGGTGTTAACCCTCAGAGTCGAGGATAAGTGTGTTGAAATTAAGGACTCTAAGGTTCAACACCATTCTAACTCACATTCTACATCAGAAAAAGGTTGTTTTGTCTAGTGTGGTGCAGGTACCTGATAAGCAATAGTCAAGTGATGTACCCAAGGTTCATGAAGTGGTGCCTAAAATGAAGAAGAAAAGGCCAAAAACTTGGAGAAAGAAAACCAAGAAAGAGACACTTGAGCAATTGTAACCAAATGTTGAATCAACACCAATGTGTCATCTCATATGGCGCATTAAGAGTAAGAAGGTGAATCAATACAATGTGCTAAGGTGTGGAGTTGGTGAAAATGCTTCGTGCAATGCATACAAGCCCCTATGATAGGCCTCACCCACCAGTGTCAAGCTAGTGACGTTAAAGAAGCTCTTCTTGGGAGGCAACCCAAGTTTGGTTTAGCTGAATTTGGTTTTCATTCCATTTTATTCAGTTTGTTTTCAAATTCAACTTTTGTTTTATTTAGTTGAGTTTGTTATTCTATTTTTATTTTTCTTTTCTTTTGCAAGGACTTCTCACAAAATTGGATGAAATTCACGCCAAGACTTATCCCCGCGGACCTAGTTTCAGGGAAGTTCATAAACTTCTTTTTTTTATTCTCCTTCCTATTTGCATTATGTGTTTAATTATTTACATTAAGGACAATGCACAATATAAGTGTGGGGTAAATGTGTGGAAATTTTGATCGAATTCTTGATGTTGTGGCTGTGGGATATCCATTTGTGATTGTGTCAATAAATTGAATGGTAGAGAATGATAAATATGTCTTTATTACTCTAAGATTTGAATTGTTTATTCTAGATTCAACATGATTTTGGAGCTTGTGATCAAATTTTTTGCTTTGGTTTCCCCATCTCATTCATTTCATTGATTAGGTTGTTGAGTAATAACTTGAATAATAAGGGCATGTAGGTTTTCATGAAATAAATGATGAAGAAATATAAAGGGTTACTCATAAATAGCTTGAACCTAAATCGAGACAAGTACATGGGGTTCATAATCTACTCCGTTGTCGTCAGATATGAGTATGCAACACGCTGTCAAAAGGGGTTTTCTAAGTAACCGAAAACACTCATCACAAAAGAGCAGTTTTCATGTAAAATGGAATTCACTTGATGGTTGAAACCCGAATAAGTGAAAAAAAAAAAGAAAAAGGAAAAAGCACTGAAAATTAATTTACTGACCGTGTTTGTAGCAAGTAATTTGTTGAGTTGGTGGAATTCATAAAATCTTTAGAGTGCAAACATAAATGTGAACCAGATATATGCCTAAGAGTTCTGATGTTTTACTTGACGATCTAATTAATGGGTTGAATGGGTGAACAATTCAAATCGATTAATTTGGCCATTTGAGCTCTATCTTATGTTTGATTTGGGGTATCAATTTGAGTCGATGAGTACTTTAGGCATATTTAACATTCTCCACTACTCAGTTTGTTTTCATTGATGCATAATGTGAAGTCTTATGCCACCATTGATGGAATTTGATTGAAGTGTTTTCCCCTTGTTTTAATTCTTTCCTTGCTTGAGGACAAGCAAAAGCTTAAGTGTGGGGTAGTTTTATGAATGTTCATCTATACATATTTGTATATTCACATTCATACTCCTTTTGTTATAAATCGAACATTAATTGTGAGTTTTGGTACATTAATCATCTTCATTTTCTTTTACAGGTCAATTAATGGTGTCTTGATGAAATCAAATGAAAGCAAGTGTAAACGAAGCCTAAACGATGATTTCTGAGGCTTTAGGGATAAGAAGCAGTCGCAATTCAGTAAGACATTGCCATGGGATTGAAGTAGATAACTGTGTTGTGCCTTAAACGCATGTCTCTTGACATTTCTTGAAGACACAGTCGTGGTTGTATTCATGAGATGCACTGGAGTGCGAATGGTGACGTTTCAATCAAGACACGGATAACTTCGAGCAAGATAGGGAAAGATGAAGGGAAGACAGGAAAAAACCCATGTCCATGTGACAACCCACCTGAATGATATGCAAGACACGAACAGGAGAAGAAAGACACAGCTGTGTAATGTGGCCATGTCTTGCCTAGAGTTGTGATTTTGGGATTTTAAAGCGTGAAACGAAACCCTAGAGAGCGGGGCCGACATTAGACACTAAAGGCACTCAGTTTTGGGAGGAAAAAACATTGGGAACTAAAGGAGAACTCATGCGGCACCAAGATCGAAGGAATCGCCAGAAAGATTGAAGGATTTGTCATGCTTTTTTTTTCTCTCTCTAGGTTTACCTTTGATATTGTTGTTTATCTTTCTAAAAGTATGAACTAAATACTTTGTGCATTTAGATGTGATGAGCCCTAGATTGATTGACTATATGATGGATTGATTGTTATTCTTTCAGTTATTTATGAAATTCATATTCAATTATGATTTCAATTGGTGAATTGATTGTTGCTAGCCTTTCGATTAGACTACTAATTCATACATGTGCAATCGAGAGATTCTGTGTGTGATAGATCATTCATAATTGAAAGGAGTTGCATACAAACCTAGAGATAGGTCGACATAAACTACTGTCAAACCTAATAGTGAAATTCTTAGATCGATAAAGCAACGATAGAGGTTTTAATTAGGAAGAGATTACAGTTAATCAACCTAGTTATTAAACGTTAACTAACTCGAGAGAGAGGTTGATATTCATAGGAATTTCTACGATCCAATTGCCTGGATAACTATTTGAATAACGAGATTTTGTCACTTAGTTTGGTCTAGGGGGATTCGGCATCTAGGTGCAGTCTTCCTATTAATTAATTCTATAGCCTTTATTGCTTGTTTTATGTTCTTGTGTTGACTTTAATTATTTTATCTATTCGAAATCACTTAATTTGTCGGTTAGATAACAGAGTGAAAGTGAGTAGCTAATAATCATTGTTTTTGAGGTATACGACACTCGGTACTCATAAGTCCACTAGTTATAGACGATAGGTACACTTGCCTTAGTTTGTAGCTGTAGGCCAGCAGATTGCCACATATATAAGTATATATATTTATAACAAAATTCAGAAAGCATAATACTGATTATTAAATTGTCACATAATCAAATTTTAAATTAGTCAATCCATTGATTAGTCAGAATACAGAAATAAGTCGAGCATAGCAAAAACATAAAAGTTTATAAGATACAACCTATGTGTCTAGAGCTACCATCGCACTCACCTAGACGTCGTGCTCACCTGGACGTCGTGATAAATAATCCAAAATCACAGACCGTCAGTAGATGACCAAGCACCTCAAAATTCGGACTGAACAAAAGGCAGACAATAGAACTGAAAATAGATAAACAGAACATAATAGAATCAGACACGGAACAGTATTGTGGTATTACAGAATGTGCATGAAATGAAAATGTGAAGCTTAAATCTCTAAGGACGTCAAAAATTCTATTGCGATCAAATATCTAATGCTTTCGTCTCAAAAATCGAATATTTCATAAAATTATAGTTTAGTCCCTCAACTTTTGTAAAATTTTACTTTAGTTCCTAAGACCTCAAAAAAATATAATTAGTCCCCCAAACTTTTGAAATTTATAAATCAGTCCTCTAAGTATTTTAAAATTATAAATCAATCCTCCAATTTACTAAAATTACAAATATAGCCTCAATTTTCTTAAAATTACAATTATGGACTCCACT
Organism: Flueggea neowawraea; assembly: GCA_948243855.1. Lineage (NCBI taxonomy): Eukaryota > Viridiplantae > Streptophyta > Magnoliopsida > Malpighiales > Phyllanthaceae > Flueggea > Flueggea neowawraea. The sequence goes on from CAODLS012732152.1 coordinate 7,424, forward strand.
TTCTAAAATTTACAAATCTGTATTCCATTTATCAAAATTACAAATCTAACCCGATAGTAAAATATCTAGCCTAGTCCTCAATTTATTCAAAATCAATGAGAAAAATACATTTTAGTTCCTACGGCAGAAAATTATATTCTAAAATGTCCCAGATCTCGAACCGTATGTAACCCAACGTTTCTAATCCATCCAATCGACTCCAAACAGTCCCAAAAATCTGAATCCATCATCATTTCTAATAAACAATAGAAAAACACTCAAAATCATCCTCACCAAGTTTGGGTTATCAAACCAATTTCAAGGAAATCATAAATCACCATATTCAACTTACTTTTCATGATTTTTGAAACTCAATCTATTAAAATCCAACAAAATACAAGCTCAAATCCATCCATAATGCTTCAAAGCCAAAGCTTCAGCTCCTACCAAACACATTTAATTCAACAACCTAAATGGAAAAAAAAAAAAAAGAGAAATGAAGGGAAAGAATCCATTTAGATTCAAGTTCTTACCTTGATTTGAAGAAAAGAATGAATGGGAGGCAAGAAAGTTGAAGAATAATTGGGTTTGAGTTATGGAGGAATGAAGTGAAGAAGTGAAGAAGAAAGAGAGTGAATTGAATGAGGCAGTGGATCAGGCTATTTTTTAAAAAAAAAAAGAATGATACGATGCATTTTGTGTGTGTTCAACCCAGCAACACACGAACGATAGCCACCTATCATGGATGACAGCACATGAATGACTTGCAGCTGGACCAGAAGTGTGAAGAAGAAAAAAGACGACTTATAACACGTTTCAAGGCTTATCTTTTCCTCCGATATTTTCCCTCCAATTTCAACAAATTCCCACTTAATTTAACACCTTAAATCACCTCAAAAACTTTATTAACCACCTAAATAACATCTTAAACATAAAATTAACCCTTCAAACATCAAAAATAAAATTCAAAATTTAATGGAAAATTACTAGAATAATTAATAAAAAATAAACAAGGTGTTACACCTACATCCTAATAGCCACAAATTACTTCACTAAATGGGTTGAGGCAATTTCTGTAAAATCGGCTACCCAAGAAGGGGTTATTAGGTTTATCAAAGAATACATCATTTTTTGATTTGGTTTACCCCAGTCGATCTAGGGACAACGTTCAATGGGTCGAATGTCCTAGCTTTTGCTGAAGAACTCAGGTTTGACATGTTCAACTTGACCCCCTATTATACTTAGGTCAATGGGCAGGCCGAGTTGTTGAACAAGATTATTGAAAATAACATTCAGAGAATGGTTGAGCAAAATCCTAGGGAATAGGTTGATTTACTCCAATCAACGTTATGGGCTGATAGAATCAAATTTAAGCAAGATATTGGTACAAGTTCGTATAGATTGACCTATGGTCACAATGCCGTATATTTCCATGTGAAATGGTGGCCTGTTCAATGCGAGTGGCACAACGAAGTGAATTTGATCATACGGACTATTCAGACTTGATGATGGTAGAAATTGACTTTTTAGATTGGGAACAATTCGAGGCGTTGAACATAATCCAAGTGAAAAAGAAGCAAACAATATAGGCATACAACAAGCGTGTCAAAACGTCTAGTTTCGTTAATGGAGACATCATGTTGAAGGTCATTTTGCTAATAGGAAAGAAAGATTACTCGCTGGGAAAATGGTCCCCTAATTGGGAAGGACCTTTTCAGGTTAGAGAGATTTACTCGGATAATGCGTACTTGCCAGAGTCGTTAGGTGGGATACCTCATCGACAAAGTATCAATGGTTATTTTTTAAAAAAGTATATACCGTCGATTTGGGAAACCTCGAACTTTGGGAATTATATGAACAGTCAGAATTATAAGAAAATAAAGAAGGAATAATATTTATCTTTCCATTATGTATTTGCATTATACAAATGTGAACAATTAATCATAAGGCCTTCAACAACTCCAAGAGATCGTGAAGCACTTCCATATACAGGGTTTGGGATTTGGTACATCCATCGATGACGTTCCATTGCCAATCCATAGTCCTGACCACCGCCTCGAGGTTCGCCTTTTCTTGATTGCTATCCTAGAGTTTTGCCTCAAAGGTACCAATTTACTCATGAGTAGTGGCAAGAATTTGCTTGAGCTTTGTCTCCTTTCAGTGAGTTATCTCAAGTTTGCATCGCTCTTGCCGGCTTTCCCTCTCCAAAGTATTGAGACGCATTTAAGCCTCCTCGATGGAAGGATACTTTGTGTACTAAGGATAGGAAGACCGATATAGCTCATCCTTGCCAATGCTAGACAAACTATGGGAGCGGATTGCACAGACAGATCAAAGGGCCAAGTCAATTGCGTTTAGCAAGTGACCTTCTAAAGTAGGGCAGAATGACTGGGCGAGCTCAAAGACCCCTTCCAATTTGTCCAATAAGATATTTTCAAAAAAGGTCAGCAAAGGATGTGACCCGTCTAAGAGTTTCTCAAACAACTCCTAGGGAGAAAATTCAAATACCCTCTAGTAATCGGCAAAAGCGCGAATTGGGGGTACGTCTTCCCTAATCAGGTCGAGTGAAGCATCTCACTGAGTTTTCTCTAATTGACGTTTAGGACTTGGCTCAGAAGTTTTTATCAGCATATGGGAAACCTAAAGAAACGTCTATAAGAGAAAAAGAAGTATGGCCCGAAGACAGTTTGGAAGAAAAAGAAGTATGGCCTAAAGACGGTTTGGAAGTATGTTCCTTGGATTCATCAGCACCTACATAAATTCAAAGGAAAAACAAATCTCACCTTCACAGATCTCTGGAGTAGGCGACCCTCTGGGGGAGGTGGTTGGATCCGTTATCAGTTATGGGCTGGGAGATCTTATCGGAACATCTGATGTGAAAGCTGGTAGTTTAGATCCACAAGGTTCAAGAGGTATATTTCCCTTCCTGTCTCTCTTGTCAGTTGTCAAGTTGGGAGAAGAGGGTCCCAATTGAACCTCAGACGGAACAGGTGAATCGTAAAGCTCAGATATGACCTCTTCCATAGTTTCCCTAATTATTGAAGTTAGGGAAGGAATATCTAATTGGACAGTGGAAGGAAGCGGTACCGTCAAGATCTCTAAAGTGGCCTCCTCTAAGTACTGACGAATGATGGATATCCCAACCTAGGCAAAAGATTCCAAACCTTGCCCCAAACCTGTGGGGATCATCTTGAAAATAAACCCGAATTAGTATCTATGGAATGGGTGCATAATAAGCACAAAAAAGAAAACACTTGCCATATATTGGGCTAGAAGCTAGGCTTTAGAAGTTTGGAAATCTGGTTTGGAGCTATCACTAGAGGCCTTAGAAGGCATGGCCCGACCACTCACTTCTGCTCGGGAAAGCATGATCTACAAAAGAAAGATAATAAAACATTAGAACATAAGTGGCACACCAGTCCTTAAGTCAGCACCAATGAGTGAGAGAGCCCTTACGGTTTTTTAGACAGCAACCCCTTCTTGCTTGGGTGGGCTAAATGGTGTCATAGTTTGTTTACCTCAAGGAGATACATGTCAAACCTTGGGTTGTGACTCTGCAATATCATGGGGATTATTCTCTAAATGAATAGGTCCATCGCTAATCATCAGGGACAAAGCTGAATCAGCGTCTTTACCTTCTGTTTTCTTCTTCTTCTTTTTTTCTCTACCTCCTGCTTAGCTCTTCCTCTAGAATCTTTGCTTTTATGGCCCTGCTTCTTGGCCTTTGCTGCCTGAGCTTCTTGGAAGGATTTCTTGAGGGCATCACGATGCGCTACAGAGGATAGTGAAGTTAGATTAAGAAAGCACGACAAAGCACAGACAAAAGGAAATACCTTAATAAGAGAAGATTTTGTGGTGAACAAAATTTGAACCTTAGGTAAAGAATTTGCTCTAAAAATCTTCCCACAAGGCTCGGAAAGCATGAGTGGAATCAAGACAAAATATGACTTGGCTCAGGAAAACAAATCTCTTCAAATTTGCTAGTTGATATTTTTCCCTCGACGTAAGATTGGGCCAAAAGTTCCTTTTCATCCCGAGATCTCGATGTCTGATTGATCATTTTAAGAAAAGGATAAAGGACCGTTTGAATTAGCTCGAACTGCCTATTGCATAGATTTGGCATGTATTGCTCTCCCATCGTAATAAAAACCGAGGGGAGGGAAGCTATAAGAGGGAGATCTCTAATGGTTAGAATGGCCTAATTATTCTTAGCCAGGGCTCCTTTTTGGAAAATTTAGGTGGGTGAAGCGGGGCCAAATTACAATATTAGAACAATCTTCAGGTGATCCTATCTAATGAATTAGCTGGGTGTTACCCAGATATTCAATATACTAGGGCAGGGACATACGAGTCTTTTCTACTCGACCATAGGCATAAATGATCTAAGTATTAGCCTCAAAAAAATAAGTAAGCACCCATTTTTGAAGTAGCTAGAATGGCAAGCTTAGTGTTGCCATCCTTCCTCGAGCAGCTGAATTTAGAACTTGATAAACCCAGGCAAGTATAAACGGACCTATTGCCACAGCCTGTTGTTGCTGATCCAAGATGTAAGGGATATTAGTGAGGAACCCATAATAGGTCTTTTTGATTTAGATGCCCAATGAACTTATAAATGAGATACCAAAAAAAGTTGACTTCTTCGGCAAAGGAAAGTCTGGTGGTATTATCAAGCTCACCCAACTTCTTCGGCATCAAAGCCGTATAGGACACGAGGACTTGGTCCTCGTAGTGCCCATAAGTGAAATTCTTTATTTCTTTCTCAAACTCTAGGCCTATGGAATTCGGGAGAGTATTTCCAAAAACTGAAACCTCGGCCAAAGCCATAACATCCAATAATGTGATTGGCATCCACCCCTCTGGAATTTGGAACTGGTTGAGGGAAGGATTCCAAAACCCCACTAAGGCACTTAGAAGGGGCCAATGGTGGGAAGAATCCTGACTGGGTCATGGTTAATGAATTGGTCGAATTGGATGGTGGCGAGTAACATCTGAAGAGGTCAATAAATTTTTTGAGGTTACCAACTAATATTATCCCTTTCTCCTCGGTTGCGCAAAAATATTTATACATTCTTTTCAGCTTGTCCCCAGACACAGCCTTGGTTATGGTTGGGCCTACCGCATAAAGGATGCCCTCGGCGGTGTCATTGAAATGGACAGAGGATTCCTCGAATTCAGGAATCCTAGATAGAACTTCAGAGGTTCTTATATTAGGCTCATGAAAGAATTCCTTGTACAAAATGTGGCACTCGTCTCTGAGATCGAGCAATGGCAACTTAGAGGTGCTAGAGGAATGTGGTGGAGCCATTAGTGATCAAATAAAAGTAAGGAGAATAAAATCAAAGGCAATAATGAAAGCTTATCAGAAGAAAGAACAGGGAAAAGCATTGTGGCAAGAAAATGAGGTAGATGATAGAATAAATGAGCAGTGGCAAGCCCTAACTAAAACAAACATCACTAAAATCTCAACTCCACCTCTCTTTCCAACTACAAAAGATGCACAAAGAATTACCTTTTTTTCTCAACATCTTCTCAAACACACAAACTGAAATAAAACAACTATCAAACAAACACACAAATTATAAAAATTTAAAACCAATTACTTAACACAATGAAAATTGCAAATTGAATTTCTCAACATCAAATATCAAAATTGTAAAAATAAACCCAAATTTGATTCACCCAATCTGTATCTTTGTTTGCTTCCAGACTAAAACGAACTCAGCAAGAAAATTGCAGATTGAAGATTTAAGTTGCATCCCAGTCTGTGGTTCGGTAGTGCTAGGTTTCTGTTAAGCATATTTATTGAGCTAGAGACGTGTCGTGCTTCGGGAACACTTTCACTTCAGGTAATAAATGCAAGATTCAAGATGAAAGTACATCCCCAAAAAAAGGGGCTTAAGAAACCCGAATTCATCTAACCTAGAGTAATGAAACTCGAGCTGGGTGCTTATCAATGTTTGGGCAAACCCGCCCGAGTCCAAAAGTATGTGTACAGGATTGACCAAAGATGAATTCAGGGATAGAAACACAACCAGGACATGCTATTTGAAGAAGAAGCTCAACATGGGAAGTTGGAAATACCCACGATTTCAGTTGTTGTAAGGGAATGTGGTTGATAGTTATCCTATCTGAACATGAAAGCAATGGTTATATTACCTGGCTTCATGACGTGGTGCAAAAAATTTGGAGTTAATTTCTCCCAACACTTTCGATGTGAGTTCGTTGTCATTGGTGTTGGGTTTCAAATAGAGCGATCTATTGAAGCTTGGGGGAGCGGAATCAGTCCATGGCTTGGTGGTGCTAGGTTTCAAAGTGAGTTCAATAGATCGCAAATCCCATCTCCATCATTTGCTCTCTCAAATGATGGCTCCTGTTTTTAGAACCTTGAGTTTTTTGAGCATGTAGAAATTAATTAAAAGGTTCTTTTTTGGGTTTTGGTTTCTAGTTTGGTTGTATTGTTGTAATGAGTGTGAGTTGTGGGTGATGGGTCTCTAGTTTAAGATATGGATAGGAGAGATATACAGGAGAGAGAGTACGCAAAAGAGAACAATAAGAGAGTGAGAGAAGAAGAGATGAGATGAGACGCGGTAGTTTGAGAATATTTATGGTGTAAAATAGAGTTTGATGTTTCAAGGGTAAAATTGACATTTTGACGCCTCCTCTGTTACACTTAATTGATGGTAGATCGAGTGAGGGACTGAATATTAGATTTCTAATAAAGTAGAAATGCGATCAAAGATTTAATCAAATCGAGCGACCATTGGGTATTTGAGTCAAAAAAATTTCTCTACAGCATGCATGGATAGAAGTTGAAATTAGATGAATTGAAGAGAGGGGAAATGGGCCGCTAAAAATTTTAATGTTTGCTTTATTTTGCATAACTTTTAAAAAATATAAAAGAGAAATAGAGATGGTGCATTCAACTAGATTCACCACACATTATTTTTTTAATGAGTAATGCCACGATTTGCTACTCAAACAAATTTGAATTAATAAGCGGAGCAATGAAATTAGGTTGACTCAAGTCCCACTAGATCGAGACAAACAAGAAATTAGCCGTCTTTGCTAATCGATGAGTAATCTAATTCGCTTATCTTTGAACATAAGAAATAGATACCTTTTAGAAATTTCATTTTGAAATTCTTCAAATCCAAAATTTACATTTCAATGCCTATATATATAGAAAGAGCTCACCATG
>CAODLS012732285.1:0-26779 GCA_948243855.1 Flueggea neowawraea
CAAAATCAAAACCATGTAATGGAAATCTCAAATAACCTAAGGGAAAAGATCATCAAGAATGTTAAAATTCTTTCCAGACAAATGCATGCATCATAATGGTCTCTCTGGGAGATAAAAAGCAAAGGAAAACAACATAAATGAAGCAAAAACTTAGACACAAAATTGTTTAAAGGGGGAAAATGATATTGAAAGAAAACACAAAACTAAGGACAACTTTAGTGGTAGCTCAATAGAGAGTATATTGAGCTCTCATTTAATAAACTTTCGTCAGAAAGTGTATAATTTTTTTTAGATGTATATATAATCCGCATTATACATATAATGGTGGGGTCCATTATGATTTTTTTTTTATTTTTTTCAATATTCTCTCTCCTTTCACTTCTCTCTTTTTCACTATTTTTTTAAATATCTCTCTTTTAATATTTTTATATTATATTTTTTAAAATTAAAATAAATATTTTTTCCAAAATTATTATCCAAAAAATCAAATAAATAAATAATTTTCATATTTAATCAATTGACAATTAATTTGAAAACTATTGTTTTCCCATAATTTGATTATAAAATTTTCTAAAAAAATAAATTTAAAAATATATATATATTGCATAACTAGTATGAAATATTTTTGTGAGATAATGAATTGCATATTGTAAATAAATTAAATGAAAAGTGAAGTGACTGTATATTGGATAATGGGTATAAAAGAGAATATAACCATTGTGTGAGAGATTTTAATGATGAAGAATTTAATAAAATATTAACGTGACATGATAATTATACACTTATATAACCATTAATGTTGCTCTAAGCAATCAAACAAGGATAAAATAAACTCACCAAAAAAGCGGTAGCGACGCAAACCAACAAGAATCCCTTCTCGAAGGAACTTTTCGTACAACTGATAATAACAATCAGAAGAAGAGCTCATTGAATTGCTCTGATCTATCTTTTCAAACTTTACTATTAATACATTATCATCTCCAAGAGAACGTTGCAAAAAATTTCTCACGTTGCCCAGAAAAGGTCCCTGAAATAGAGTAAATGTTAATAGTAATAGTAGCTGCCTGTTCAATGAGAAAGCAACTTTGATTTTTCTAAATGAATAATACTGTCAAATATATCACCATGAATTGCTGTTCAAGATTTACTGGCTCATCATATCAAAAGCTTTATACACAAGCATTTCAGATTGCCAATCTATCATATCTAATTAACTTGCACAGGTCCAGTTTAAAGAGAGTTGCTATGTAAACAAGCTATTGTTGGGTATCCAGACCAAAAATTCTTTATTTCTTTAGAGCCAACACGTAAGTCAATGTTCGTTTATTCCAACTAAAGAGAAGAATCAAATATTTAAGGCTGATTCTTGTATCACTTCCAATGTTAGGAAAATTATTTTGAAGGGTCCCGCATATGATTTATAGCCACACCAACTTTCCGCCAACACTCTAATAAGAGTATATTCAGTTAGCACTAAATTTATTATATAAAAAGATCTGGCATAAACATAATATGCATGGACATGTATCTGATCAATAAGAATTACAAACCTTAAACCTGTAAGTTCCATCTAGATAAACATGGCAGTGATAGATATGAGCTCCTCCAGAATTCCAATCAATAGAGTGCTGCCCATGCAGCATTAAAATAAAAACAGATCTCATAATTAGTTTACAAACTTCAACTAATGTTTCAACATTTTTATACTTCATATAGAACGCAAAGCAAATTTGTAACAGAACACAAATAAATGGAAATGACTAATAAACACAAGCAGTTGAACCAATCAGAGTATTACCTTAGGGCGTTCATACTCCTTTATAAAGCCACAAATACATCCTACAGCTTTCCAAACTTCAGACTCAAATGTCCTCATGGTCAAATCTTTCAACTGCTGAATTTTTTCAGCAGACAGTACTTCCTCCAAACTCTTTCTGTGAATTCATTAAAACACAGCAATCTAATGAGTTGTAGCTCAACAGCATAACAATTGTCTCCACAGTGAACCCTAAATATAAGTGGTTTAGATCCCTCAGCGATAACCAAATAAGTTTACTACAAATCAAAGCAAAGCCATATGCTATATATTGAGACTCATTGGAACTGGAGTTGTCTCTGAAAATCTGTGGTGTAAAGTCGAAACCAGAATCAGCAAAAAAAAAAAATAATAATAATAATACTAGATAGAATATAGCAAATGAAAGCAATAATACTAATGACTACGACTCAGTGGCATCGAAATTGTCTCTCATAGAGAATAAAATCTCTCAATTAGAACCAACTCAATTAAAAAAGAAAAAAAGAAAAACACAATAACAACAAAATAAAGCAAAACATAAAACGAGTAACCAAAAATCAGAAGCTGATGAAAGCTAACCCTCCGAGGTAACTCAAGATCAGAAAGGCCTTCCGAAACTCAAGCTCCCCTAAGGCCATTTGTTCTGGACTAATCCCGTTGCTTGAAGGAGCCCTGCAACCTTCTTCTACTTTCATGGGAACCGGAAACTGGACCGGTGACGAACCAGCTGTCAATTTCACAAAAAAAAATGTCAGATCAGTCGTATCAGCCACATTATGATTATCGGTTTAAACCGATCTTATCTGAGCAGTTCAAACGGTTAAACAATTTAATTGAACCAAAAATAAATAAAGTGTAACCGTTACATTGAGGATTCATCATGAGACGAGTGGGGGTAACTTCGTGGAAGCGATTCGGATGAGAGTAGCCACTCGTGGTGGGAGAAGCAGAAGCAGACGAAGGAGAAGCGTTAGGTGTGAAGTTCTTCGTCATGAAGATGATATATCCATTCAAATTCTGAATCTCAGTACGACTTTGTGAAATTTTACGGAGAATGTTAATGGCCGTTTCTTCTTCCAAAGAAGCCAGCACCCGCCTCGTAGTGGGATCCGGGTGCGGTTTATTGTGCTTCTCACACAACGTTCTTATCCATTGCTCCACCGCCTGCGGAAGTACTACTTGCTGCGAGCGGTCCGGTTGAGCTAGTTGCGGTGGCACTGGTGGAGGCGGCGAGAGAGGATCCGTCATAGTCGGAGGCTAGTGAAGAGAGTAAACAGATGCTTAATTTTGCTATGGTTCTGCTTGTGTGTGTGTGTGTTTTATGTCTGTTGTGTTTATGAATTTCCCGCTCTTGGAAGTCACTGGGCTACACGAAATATAAAGACTCGGAAACAGTTTTGCAAATTAAAAATTATTTTTTTCAAATTTTCTTTTTTAAAGGAAGGTTACAAACGTATTTTACCCCAACCTTTATTTTCTGAATCAGCTCCAATTCAAGACCGTATGTCCCGGTGGAGGTGTTGACTGTTGAGGACAACTCCAATTTTCAAAATTATGAAATTTACAAGTAAATAGAAAATATTAAATTTATGTTTGTTATTTAAATAAATTCCCTACAAAGTTTACGTATTGGGATTGTTTGAGAAACTAGGTAAAAAGAAAAGTCAACCAATTAGAAAGTCATCCAAGAGCAGCTACGAAGGCTATAACCGAAAGATGACTTTTTTTTGGGTCAAAGCCGCCAATGGAGGAAAGAGCTTTTGATTTTCCAAAGGTACTGCCTGAATTGAATCCATCACACGGCCTTCCTTCCCCGTTAAGCTATTGTAGTTTTATTTGTTTTCTGAAAGCTTGTAAGTTTGCCTTTTTTTCCAGGAATTTTATTATTATTTTTTAAAGAATTACACTCAAATCTTTTTTGGACATTTAATTTCACAAATGAAATATAAAAAAATATGTTTTCTGTTATATAACAATCATATTTTAAATTTCAGTAATCTTACAATATATATACATTCTTCTTTTTCATTTTTCTCTCCTCTTTTCTGTTTCTCTCTCATCTCTTTTCTCTCTAACTCCCCTGTCTCTTTCTCTCTGTATCTCTATGCATGACCTCTCTCTCTCTCTCTGGTCCTCCTCCTCGGTTTGGTTCACTTGTTCATTTCTCTTTTGTCTCTCTATCTCCTCTCCTATCTGACAAAAAAGAATCAGGTGGTTGTGTTCTCCTATCGGTCTTTCTCGCTCTCTCCTCGTTAATCTTCGTTGGTCTTCCTCTCTACGTTTGTTGCAACGGAGAGAGGAAGCGTCAGTAAGATCTGCATAATGGAGCTTCAGGAGAGGGGCGGCGACATGACATTGGATCCGCGACCAGGAGAGCAAGCGAGAGTGCGACAGACGAAGAGATAGATAAAGAGTGTGTGTGTGTGTGAGAGAGAGAAAGAGAGAGAGTGGGGGGGTTGGAGAGAGTGACAGAGAGGCGGATTTCGAAGCATGTTGAAAGAGAGAAAGAGTGGATGCTTGGTGTCGAACGAGAGAGAGAAAGCGAGAGAGAGGCAATGTCGGGATGAGGGCGGCGGCTAGGATTTGTAAACGCTAGCTACAACCCATGGACGAGATGGGACTTCATCTGAATTTTTTTTACAGTCCCTAAAATATTTAATAATTACAGAATCAGTCCCAAAATTAATAATTTTTATTTAATTATTTAATAAACAAGTTTTAAATATTGAAATCAACCAAACTAAATCAACTAAAAAATTATAAAATTAATTTTTCCACATTTGTATACACCTATGTATCTTTATGTACAATTCATAAAATAAATAGTAAAAACTCGAATGAACTCAATTTGGTACATAGTGTGTAAACATTTTTTGTAAATATTTGTTGGTTTATTCTCATTTTGTATTTGTTTTATGCTTGTTTGTATTCAACTTGTTGGAGAATTTTCGATCGATGCCTTAGTTGATTTTGGAGAGTGGAAACGAGTTGAAGTAAGAGAGAAAACAATACCAAGTTTTATAGTGGTTCCGCCAACTATGCCTATGTCCATTACCTAAGTCTCACTTAGGATTTCTACTATCCCGAAGATTGATTTTGGCTCAATCCAACAAAGCTTTACACCAAGTTTGATTAGGGTTCACACCTCTAAAATCAAAAAAGTTGATTGCGACCCGCACCTCTGAAGCCTAGACAAGGTTGATTCCGGCTCATACCTCTAAATCCTTACAATGTTATTTTCTCTAGGCTTGCAACAAACCTTTCTCACTTTCAAAGTGTTTACAAAATGTTTACGAAAATTGAAGCACTATGCTATGAGTACATGTGTATTCTTGATGCTCTTGATATTTTTCCTAGCATGATTTTAGTGTTTTTGAGTGAGGGGAATGATAAAAATATTTGGGACTTGAATGTATATGATCATCCACTTTTTTCTGTCATTCCTTGATGTATTTATAGCCTTTTCAAGCCATATGACCGTTGTATTCGATAAACTACCCATTAGAGTGGATTTAATATTGTTGCAGTCTAGAATCATGGATTACTCGAGTGACCAGATTTGCTTACTTGAGTGAGTCATCCCTTAGATCACTGGAGTGACATTTCTTGTTTACTCGAGTGAGACAGTTAAAACCGTAGCCCCTGGAAATCTTCCTTACTCGAGTGACATATTGATTTAGTCAAGTAAGCTCATAACGATCATGTTTAAATGATCAAGAATCAAACTCAATTTTTCCCATCATCAAAACATAAAAGAATCTTAATGTTGATCACCTTTGATCCAACAATCTTCCCATTTTTTATGATGACAAAACTTTTATGAATTTAAGCGCTACGTTAAGGCAATGAATTTGATCAAGGATTTCATCATTGTCAAGAGGATAGGATCATATAACAAATGTGTGATTATTTTTAAAATAAATTTAAAATATCCACTCCCCTTATCAAAAAACAATTTATGCATAGTTAAAAAATATTATTTTGGTTTTAACTCCCTTTTTCGAAAACAATTTGTGCATCATTTAAAACAAATTTAAAAACATCATTTCTCCCCCATTTAAATCAAAACAATATCAATTAATCGACAAATGAAGAAATTGAAAAAGTTGAAAAGATAATACCGAAGTTGGAGTCTCCAATGTGTAGGATATTTGCTCCAAGGTTGTTAAGCATTCTCAAAAGGAGAGCCTCTCTGATACCACTTGTTGGAGAATTTTCAGTCAATGCATTAGTTGATTTTGGTGAGCGAAAGTGAGTTGAAGTAAGAGAAAAAAATAACACCAAGATTTATAGTGGTTCGGTTAACCATGCCTACATCCATTATCTAAGTTTCACTTAGGATTTCCATTATCTCGAAGATTGATTCTGACTCAATCAAACAAAGTCTTACACTAAGGTTGATTACGGCTCACATCTCTAAAGCCAACAAGGTTGATTATGACTCACACCTCTAAAAACTAGACAAGGTTGATTCCGACTCATACCTTTAAAGTCTTACAATGTTGTTTTTTTTAGGCTTACAACAAACCTTTCTCACTATCAAATTTTTTACAAAATATTTACAAAAATTGAAGCATTATGCTATGAGTACACATGTTTGCTTGATGCTCTTAATCTTCTCTTTAGCATGAATTTGGTGTTTTGGAGTGAGGGGAATGATGAAAATATTTGGAACTTGAAAATATATTGTCACGACCCGTTTATAGACCATGACCGGCGTACGAGGTGAACCATTTAAGGGAGTCCGACCCATATTGCACAAGCCTCGGAGAACATAACAGATACCCAAATTTTCATTATTAACTGGCTTATTAGTCATATTAAAATTGTTTAGCAGATAATAAGTTTTGAAAGTAGTATTATCGAATAATAATAAAATAAACCAGCGATATCAAAATACTAAATAAATAAATATAGCTAAAAACAATTTAACCATTTTATTAACAGATACATTGTCCATAACCCACTACAGGTGTGGAGCATCTAACATAACATAAACTAGGACCCGAACAATAGGACACTGACTGCAACTGCAGAACAACTCCCAGGTTTTGAATGTCGATAGATCGCAATCAACCAAAATCACCTGCAATAAGGAACAGAGAAACATAAACATAAAATAAAGGGGTAAGAACCCTAGTGAAGAAACGACACTTTAGATCGGCTGGTACGTGCCTCACAAAGACTGTTTTGAAAACGGTTCGAAAATAACACATGCAGATATATGTGTACATGCGTAGACACTCTATATACGATATAATAGTTCCTGAAATTTGTTTCAAAATCCTTAGCAACCAAGGATTTTCCATGTAAGTCAAATTTTAGGATTTTCCTGATCCTTTAGTAATTCCAAATTGCATGCAAATGGTCAAACACATCAAAAATAATATAGCTTAGAAGACTTAGTTTATGTGTTTGAAGTTGTCATTCCACTCACCTGGAAATCTAAGCTGAATGGCCCAATCACGTACTACTGGTGGTCGACTAACCTCGCTGACCAGGATACGTAGCTAAAACAATTAATATAAGACAATTGTCAAACTGTGATACTATGATAATATTGAATGCATAATATACAAATACAGACTCAAACCCTCAGAAACCTACTTCGATCGAAGATCCAACACTGTAACCTCGAAAATTCGAACATTTCATAAAATTACCATTTAGTCCCAGAGGCTTGGTAAATTACAGATTAATCCCAAAAGTATTCTCAAGTTATCAATTAGTCCTCCAAATAGTCAAAATTACCAAATAAGTCTTCAAACTCTCAAAAATTGAAAATTAGTCTCTAACTCATAAAATTACAAGTCAGCCCCCGAAGTGTTCTAAAATTACCAAACAGTCCTCAAATATTTCAAAATATTCAATTCACTCATAAAATACTCCAAATTCCATTTTTGGTCCCTAAATGCAAAATTACACAAATGACCCCAATGGCAAATTACAAAAATAGTCCCTGATTCTGTTCCACTCTATTCCAACCATTTTTGAGCATACCATTCACTTCCTAACACTCTTTAGAACATAAATCAATCATTTATTAGCATCAAACAACAAAAAAATCAACATTTTCTTCCAAAAGTCCGAATTTACCCAACTCCACATCAAACCCACATCCATTCTCTTCCAAAACACCAAACCAACCACAAATTTGGCCTCCCCCATGCTAGATACATCAACAAACAACAAGAATCCAACCTACATTCACCTTAAACAATTTCAAATTCGAATCCCTAGTTCACACAAACCCATTTCGTTCAACATGCCTCCAACAAGAATAAATGCATGAAAATGGAAACAAACCAAGAGAAAATCATAATATTACCTCAAGGAAGGATGGAGAGGTGTTGGAGGATCAAAATGGAAGAGATTTGGGTGTTTGAGGGAGAAATGACAGAGAGAACGAATGAGGAAGGAAGAGGGGTCAGATTAGGGTTTATATAGAAAGAACAAGGCAAAACGACGACGTTTTGGTTATTTTCGTCTATTTTTTATAAGACACGGGCTGAGACACTTAAAACACTTCAATCGATCGAACAAACATCAAAAGAGATTAACGGTTCGAAATCCAACTTAAATCCATCAACTTTCATCACCCAAAACACCAATTTAATGGTTCAAACACCAAATCAAATATCAAAATCGAATGAAAGGCTATAGAACTCCAATTGGGACGGACGCGGCATTACATATATGATCATCCACTTTTTTCTTTCATTCCTTGATGTATTTATAGCTTTTACAAGCATATGACCATTGGAGTTGATAAACTACCCGTTATAATGCATTTAAAGTTGTTGCAGTCTGGAATCATGAATTACTTGAGTGACCACATTTGCTTACTCAAGTGACATTTCGTGTTTACTCGAGTGAGACAGTTAAAACCGTAGCCCCTGGAACTCTTCTTTACTCGAGCGACACATTGATTTACTCGAATAAGCCGATAACGATCATGTTTAAATGCTCAAGAATCCAACTCAATTTTGTCCATCATCAAAACATAAAAGAATATTAATGTTGATCACCCTTGATCCAACACAATATTCTGACGCATGGTCAACACGCAATCAACTTTCTAACGAGCGGTCAAACAATAGTCAAATTGTACATTTGTGAAAATATATTTTTCCGAGTTCTATTTTTGAAATAATTTTGAATGTTGTTATATTTCTGTATTTTGACAATTTTTTCTTATATTTTTGTGTAATTGACCCTTATTTTTTTTTTCAAAGCAGGAATTTAATTATTTAATTAGTGAAAAAAAGAAGGAAAATGTCTATTTAATTGAAAGCATGTTCAATAGTCTTTTTGTATTGCATCCTTAAAAAATATTATTTGAATTAATTTATTTTTCTCATTTATCTTAAAATTTAAATCTAATTTATTTTTCAACTCATTAGTTAATATTTTATTATTAAATCAACAAAAGGTAGAGAGAAAGAACATTTTATAACCAAAGGTTGTAAAAAAAGGTTGAAGGAACTCCTACAACCTTTTTTAATTAATTATCCCATCTCGTGCCTAATTATTCCACAAATTTTTCTAATTAATTGAAAAGTTGTAGGAGTTCCTACAACTTTTAGTTGTAAAAAAAAATTTATCTCATCCTAACATCCTCATCTATAATCATCTCTATTATATTCTATTTAATTCAACTAACTTATTTTAAAATCTAAACTTACTTTGACAACATTCATCACTCAACTCTCTTATTTAATATTTTATTAATAAATTTTACAGTGCCACTTCAAAAATAAAGGCCATTATTCACTGTCCAATTAAAAATAAGATTAAAATATAATATTCAAATATTTAATTTAATAGTTTTTTAATAATGTACAAATTTCAAGAGAAATTAAAATAAAAATAAGATTAAAATATAATATTCTAAAGAGTACTAATAAAAGAAGTTTTTGAGGATGTTCTTCTCTCTATTCTTTTGTTGAAGCAATAATAAAATAATAATTAAAAAATTTAAAAATAATTTAAATTTAAATTTTAAAACAAATAGTAGAAATAAATTAAATTAAAAATATTTTTTTAATAAATCAACACAAAAAGGCTATTGGACATGCTCCTCTATGACTCTAAAAGGATTATTACTTATTATTTTTAGAAACTAAAATTATTACTTATTGTTTTCAGGAAAAGAGAAATAATCAGATCATTGGTTATTTTTTTAATTAGCATCCTATTAGGACATCTCTATTCGTTATACACTTTTAGTAGTTGATGAGTCTATCACATCAATAATCTATTAATTTCTCACTCATTATATTATTTTTTCTTAATGGTTAACCTCTCATTATACTCTAATATGAGATCTATAATCATTCACTCATTATTTTATTTATTTATAACATATAAATTATAATAAAATATTTATTTCACATAAATATTTTTTGTAATTTATTTCACTTATTCTTTCAATTAAAAATATATTTTGATATTTTTAATAACATATAAATATTGAACATAAATATAACCAAAATTTTCACATAAATATTTTTGTGAATTATTATTTAGATTAAAATTATATTTTAGAAATACATAAAATAAAAAATTAAATTATTGAAAATTTGAATAAAAGATGCATATTTATAGTATTTTAAAAATTAATTAAAAAGAAAAAAAAAAGAAAAGAAAAGCAAAAAAGAGAGAAAAAGGAAAGCAGAAAAATGAAAGCAGAAAAAAAAAAGAAAAACAATTTTTGAAGAGAAAAAATAAAAAATTTAAGAAAATAAAAATAAAATAAAATAAGAGAATAAAATAATAAGTAAAATACACTAAAGTCTAAACTATATTATAATACTTTCCCATTAAAAAAAGTATTATAACGTGACTATTGATGTCCTCGGCACACTCAATAATCAATCCACGTCAGATTCCCTGATGTCGTACATTGAATCCACAAAAGTTATTGGCGTCTTGTCTCCTCTCCATTATCTCTTTTCTTTTTCCTCTTTTCTTTTTTTTTTTCTTTTGCTCAGAAGAGTTTCCATCCATTAACCTTAGGAAAACCATCCAACAAATCTGTCAATCTCGGAACCCATCCAACAAATCTCTGTCTAAACTATAAAAATAAATCGCAATATTTTTATAAAAAATTAATTTTTTACAAAAAAAATAAATTTTAACACAACAAATCTGTTTTATTAGGAGAGTTTTTAAAAGGTCTTCAAAATGTTATTAAAAGGGAGTTTTTTTATTTTTTTATAATAAATTTGATTTAATCTAATAAGACATTATCCAGAAGTAAGTATCCAAAAGAGTTCATAATTTTTTTATAAAAAATTTAATTTAATCATATTTCAGTTTACTCAATATTTATAAATTTTAATTTAATGATAGTTAATTCGTTAGACAAAAATATATTAAATTTTTTAAAAAATTACAATGGTCTTCAAAAGTCTTCACAAAAGATTTTCAGAGGTCTTCAAAAGGTCTTCGAAGTCTTCAAAAGAAGTCTTCAGAATATCTTCAAATGTCTTTAAAAGAAGTCTTCAGAGATCTTCATAAGGTCTTCACAAAAGATATACAAAATATCTTCGAAGGTCTTTAAATGTCTTCAAAAGTTCTTGAAATATCTTAAAAAATCATCTGCATGAATCAACCAAACTCGACAAAATCAACCTACACAAAAACGATCATCGACTAAAGTCTTCAAAATCAATCAGTTTAATTAATATATTTAGTTTTTTTCTATAAAAAATATAATGCAATGGCCAAGCTACTCCACCCAATTAATTCATCTCACGGAACCTTAAATCCGCCACCGCCTAATCAAAACAACAATCAAAGCAGCACAACTAAAAATCTCAACAAAATATCAAAGCAACAATGAAATCAATCTGCAATGTTATATAATCAACTAATTTGAAGCTATAATGAACACATATATTGCGTCAAAAGAAAAACAAAAACAAAAAAGTAAATCTATCCCACCGCCACCCATCCCAACTTCAAACCCTAGCAGCAACCGTCATTGCCTTTTTGTCCAGTCGTCGCCACTGACATTCGCCTAGGAGGAACATGCTGACGTCGCCACCAGATCCTCAACCTCTATCACGCCGCTCCACGCCACTCAGATTTTTCGCTCCACGCCAAGTAGAAGCAACTAGAGGACTAAGACAAACGCCAACATTCTCTTTCTCTGTCAGTCATTATCGGTCGCTCGCCCTCTTTCTCTGTCGGTCATCGTCGGTCGCGATTTCACTCTCGTTCTGGATCAATTCCAGATCTGGTGGTGCGGCGGACATGGTGGAATGAGGAAGAAAATGAGGAAATGGCGAACAAGGACAGAGGAAGAAGAGAAGGAAAGGACGAAGGTCTTGGAAGGGAGAGGAGAAAGGACGATTTCGATAGGGAGAGGAACAGAGAAACAAGAGAGACAGAGCAGGAGGGAAAACGAGGAGAGAGAAAAGGAAGACGAAAAATTGGACTAAAAACAAGATTTTGAGCTTATATATTAAATGGAGATGACATTTTTTAGGTTGAGTTTTAAAATTGTGGTATTTAAACAACTATGTTTTAGTATTATGATATTTTAAGAAATACAAAATTAGTATTTCTATTTGTACAAATTTACAGTTTAATTTAGACACTTGGCATAATTAACTCTTTAAACAATACATGTACAGAGAACCATCCTAAACCGTTTCAAACTTTCCCAAGTCAAAGAATCGAAACTAGTACTGAAATTTATATACATTCTGTTAGTATATTTAAATTTTTTTATTCTAGTTTTTATAATTAAAAATCTCATACTTAACTTATATCAATTTGATAATAATATCATACACTATGTCCTATATGTTAATCTACTAAATTAGTTTCATTAAACTACTTGTAACTATTTACTACTTGTAATTTTACTTTAACAACTTAATAAGTTTAAGTAGACTAAATAAATGCTAATGTTTTTTTAAAACGATGCCATTTTGAACATTAGTTAAAAACTTCAAGTGACATCTATAAACTACAATCTAAACCTTGTATCCAAAATCTTATACCCTAAAATTCAACCCCTAATTCCTAAATTAATATTGTTAACAACTTAAATCTTTCAATTGATATTCAAACAAGAAGTTGCTGAAAAGTTTTTAAATGGTCTCTTTATATTAGTTTTCAAACAACAAGAATCAAATATTGAAGTGTTTTTTCTACTTATAATGCTTTTGATTGTAATTGAGACTTTGATTATATGTTAGTGTAATTTGTTTGTGCTTTTAAGACATGATTAATATGATATTTTTATATTTAAGTTGAATTTTAGTGAAGAAAATCTTTGATTTCCTACCCGTCTTAGAGCCGTTTTCTCGATCTTGAAATTCCCGAATCTCCATCCCAAACTGATTCGAAATTTTGGGGCAAAAAGGGATAGAGATTTTAGTTCTTTGCAACAAGACCAGATCCACCAAAACAAAATCTCCAAAATTTGGGATGGGACTAGAGATTTTCAAACCTGCGTCTCGAACCCAGCTGTGAACACTCCTAGTGGTATGTTTCTTTTCGATAATAGTTTTATGGTTGCCGGAGTTGTAGTGGTCTGTGTCTTTTTTGTCGTTTTTTCAAAAAGGGCGGAGGATCTTAATATGGGGATAGATAAGTCTTTTTATATTTCCCGTTGAGTGAAATTGATGACGATAAATCAGGGGGCACAATGAAAACCTTTTGGAACCTTAAGGATGCAATAGGAGAAGACGCCAAACTTCACGGATGCCAAGTAGTTTTCCTTTTTTTTTCAATCTATTTACTTTTTTCCTTGATTTTAGAGGACTATTGAACGTCTCTTTTTTCTTGAATTCCAAAATTAAGTTCGACTTAGACCAACTGTTCAAATCAAGTCTTTCGATTTTCATTTAAAGCTTTGCTTGGTTAATTGTGACTAGATTATTAGGCATATTAACATTTGATTTTTTTTAATTTCTTTTAATTAAATAAAAAAACCCACCATCAAACTGCACTAAACCAATCAAACCGCACTAAATCAATTAATGGACTTATAACTTATTAATACTGAAATAAAAATTTAAAAGTTGACTCCCGATAGAAGCAAATAAGATGACTTGTCATATTCAGTTTAATAAACCCTACGCACCTTATGATCCCAGCAAAGTTTAAACCTGTGTTCTAAGTCATTGTACTGGAATAGAACAATCATCTTTGAAATTTACAAAGCCCCTCGAGTTGAGCCGTTCTTATACGATTGCCCACCATAAATTAATAAAAGAATAATAAGAATTATCAGTCCACTTAACAAGTACGGATTTTACAATTTGGGAGTGCGCACTCCGAAGTATCATTTTCAGTGACAAAAAACTATGCCCAATTGACCAAACAAACACCAAGAAAATGATAACTCAGAAACTTTGCATTGATAATTGAACTTGGAACTTTTCTCGATAAAAAAAAAAAATAACTTCGCCCAGTGTGGTAACTGAACCTTTCTAAAAAATTAACCCTTGAATGATATGCAAGAGATTTTGAGTTTCTGTATGGTTTGTACAACTGACCAGTAGTTTCTGCCATATTTTTTTCTTGCAGGTTATGTGTGGACTGATGAAGACGCCTCGGTAAGCGAGAAACCAACATTAGAGAATTCGTAGCATCACTTCAGCCCTTGATGCAAGAAGCTACTCAAATCACGGCAAATTTGGGTTTGTAAGACCCATAGATTCTGCAACTTCTTTGGCAGATAAATTATCTGCTTGTTCCTGTGTAACCATTCCCAACAGCGAGAAACAAAAAAAACAAGTTAATATTTTCCAAGAAAGAACATGCTTAAGAGACAATAATGCATTCGATATTCATCTTCAATCATAGTTCAGAAACATAACTTTTTTAACCTCGTATGATAAATAAGCAAAATGGGCAGAGGAGCCATACCTGAAGGCAATGCAATATATACATCAAGAAAAGGTGTACAAACACCTGCATAAGATTTCTCATGATTAACTTGAAGAATTCCCCGTAATTTATTATAAGTAGACATTTGAATTATAAACACATCATACCAAATAGAATAACAGGATAAGTCGAGCTGTTGGGTACCGCCACAAAAATCTTGTGGCTCTGGCAGCCCCTGAATCCAGTAGTTTTGCTGCCTTTTGCAACTGTATAAATACAAATTGAGGTTAGTACAAAACTGAGCGCAAATCATGAATTTCCAATAAGAGGAAACTAAAGGTACCTGCACGGTTGCGCCGGCAATATGACGTTGGTGTAAAGGAAGAGGCCTGCGATCATATTATCTATAAGAATACGTGTAGATTTATTTAAAATTTACTGCAAATCCTGTTTAGATGCATATTTTTTAAAACAAAGGACCTTATACCCAGAAGCACAGATATATAGAGCATTAAAATGATCATTCAGGCACAGCCAAGTAATAAAAGTTTAATTCTTTTGGTTACTATGCTACGTTAGCAAGCACCTAGTAGATCATTCCATCAAAAAATAGTTCACATATGACGAGAGAGAAGCATCACGTATAAATATTAGAGAAATTGTAGGTAGAGTAAAATAGCGAACACATACATGGACAGAGCTATATGCCATATATTGCAAGAAATACAGCATAAACCAATCGTGTGAACTCAAAAATTAGGAAGCTTGACTAATGTATAGCCTAATCCAAGTACAGCCCTAAATACTTTGACTACTAATTTCTATCTTGCAAGGATATTAGTCTAGGATATTGGGTTGCAAACTAAGACCACATAACATGACTCTAATCTTACAAAATGTTTTTTTTAATAGAATAAAATCAAATATCTTCCAACATTTAAAATTTTCATCAGCACATATTCTCTTTCAAAAGATGCTCTTCAGTGCACACGCTCCATCAGGCCAGTTTCCATAACCTGATGTCACTACTCAGTACTTTGATTATCTCTAATTTTTTTTTTGTTCCTATTACTTTCTATGCTCAGAAATGAAATTTCTTATCTTTCAAAACTACAACACCAAATACCCAATTTAACAGGCAACGCTGCTATGATTACTAGATGACTATCATAGTCAAACATTAAAATTGATGTCTATGGCAATGAAACAAGGGAGTTCACAAACACAACATACTCTAGAGCTTTCATTTCAGTGTCTTCTTCCCAGGATGAAGAAGGGCGACGGGAAACTCTACTCCTTTCTGCCTCAACCTTTCCAACAGAAGTGGCACCGTGTGCAGAAAAAGATAATGTTACAGCCATGAGAAGAGTGAAATCAGGAGTTATGATAAGTAATGTTAATCAAGCAGTATGAAATAAATCCACAGACCTGTGCTTCTTGAAGACGCTTTACTTCCTTCTCCAACTGAAACTCGGCCGCAGCTTTTTCACTAGCCATGGCTTCTAATTGAGTTTGCTTGTAGTACTGCATTGCAAATAATGTTAAATAAAGAAGAAATGACAATTTATCTGTCATAAAGATAAAAACAGGTACTTTACCAATAGATCAGTTAATTCACGGTAACGCTTCTCTAGCTCCATGTGCTCCTGCAAAAAGCCACCAGAACCGATAAGGTGATTGCCGAATAATCTTAAATCTAATGTACAAAACAAATCATGGGCGTCGTCCACTTAACAAATATCAGGTACTTGGTTTTATTGGGCATGAGATGCAAGACAACCTAAAACTCTGTTTCATGATTGACAAAAGCATTATTCATCAAATCTTAGCAACAATCAACTCACCACCATATTCAGTGCCAAAATTACCTAGATCATTAGAAAAAGAATAGGGAATAGAAAGGCAAAAGGGTTAAAATGGCAATAGAAAGGCTTATTGCATATGTAGCTGCTTTGATCTATGAAAGTGGATGAGAATTATGACCTTAAATTTGATGTGGCTCTGGATTGGACTGCAAAAGCAGCAAGTCTGCAATTACATGGACCTAAAATGTACTAAAAGCTCATTAACTTTATCTATTTTACTTGCAGCACTCTGACTTGAATATCTCCAAAATAGAGAACTAGCACTAGTTTTGGCAACCAATGTTTGCACAGCTGCCGTATCACTGCAGCTTTTCATATGAATGCACCTACACATGAAATGTTGGAGCCAGTTACCTGACGTGAATAATGTTCAGCATCCCTTTTCATGGCAGCCATTTCAACTCTCATTTTTTGACATTCAGCCTGCAATCAAACAAGTAGCTATGAGAAAAAGAATGAGAAGAAAAGTCTACAAAGTCTCAACAAATAGTTATGTATGACACTGAGAAAAGACATCCATCATAATCGCTCATGTTAGAAGAAAAGATCAATAGCTGTTAACTATTGAGTGGAAGATGACAATAACCACATTTATGAGCGAAAACAAAAGGCAAATAGCACTTGCCTCCAGAGAAGAAAGCTTGCTCTCAGCATCTCTTTGACCCTGGTGTGCACGTTCCACTTCTTCCTGCCATGCCTGCATCTTAACAATTAAAATTTCAGCTCATTTTAAGGATCTTGAACAGTTGGTACAATTATTCAAAAAAAAATGTTGTTAGCAGAGAACAGAGTAATTGATAACAAAGTCCCTAGAGCCGCTTGTGCAAGGTAAGAAAATGTCTTATCACTAGCTTGGACACCTTTTATGTTCAAATGCATTGAGATGATAGTGACTTTGTGATATGGCATAGCAAATAACTCATACCATTTACAAAGAAAGAATCTTTTAAACTTTTAACTAACCATCTATTCAATATTTTCTTTCATAGATGAGAAAAGTTATATATAATACCCTAGTTCCACATAAAGCCCACTCTTAGAATATTAAGAAATGAAAAAAAAAAAATCAAAAGCAACATTTATTAGGACACATTTATGCATTTGTAAGTTTGTTTGATTCATCAACTATGGCATATCTGCGATGAGGAACTATTGTTTCACCGTTCTTCATCCCGTTTGTGCCATATAAAGAGACATGCCATACACATTATAAAAAATATATAGACTTTTCTACTTGCCATTTGCCAACTTCATGTCTACAATAACATGGCATGATAAGAAGTCTCCTTAATAAAGATTAAAAGACACAAGTTATAGGACATGTAAACAAAGCATCTGAGCATGGAAAATTCAAGAATTTGAGCCTCCGTTTTTAAATTCAGTATACATGACTAAAGAAAGATCCAACAACAGTTCATGATAATTTAAGTACTTTCTAAATACCATGATCTATAATTGCAGAAAAAGCTCAAAAGTACACATCTTTTATATACAAGGAATGAACACCCAAGAGGATGATAAATTACATGTTCTACAAAATAAAAACCCTTCCAAATATGATCAGTGATATTTGTTTCTTCATAAACTACAACCATCAACACTGGAGTAATATAAACTTGTGAAGGTACCTGAATAACTTGGTTTGCCTCTTCTGTAGACTTCTTTTGTCCACGACGAACACAAGCTTCCATATCTTGCAGCTATTGATTTAATGAAGAACATTCAACCTGATAGCATTTAGTGACAAATACAAGTGACCCAAACTTAGAAATAAAAAATTCAAGAGTGGAATGATGTAACACACTCTCAACATACCTCGAGCAATGGCACCTTTTGCTCAAGTTCTGCCACCTTTGATGTCCTCTAGTCTGCAATTCTCTGAAGGGAAAGTCAAAGACAGCACTCAATTAAACAATGGACATGTGACTATATCAGCATAACATATCCTACAAATGAGTTGTAGCACCCATGATTATATCATCAATTTATCAAACATAACTCATCATATAGATAGCAACATATGATTGATAAAATATCACAAATGTTGCAAGTTATTTAGCATAAATATGTCAGCATATCACTGAAAACTTAAGTCCTCAGATTACATGCTGATTCAAGAAAAACAGTTCATACTACTTCAGATCAGAAGCTGCAAAACTCTGTATACCTGGACCCTAGCAAGAGCAGTGGTTGCCTCAACAGCTTTATTTTCCAGATCCACTTCCCTTTCCATAGCTGCCTATTTACAAAATGGAGACCATCATGATGCATGTGACGAGTAAAAATACATAAAGTGATAAGTTGTTCAAATACAAACAATTTTTGTAGCATTATGTGCTGCCCGTTCTTCTTATGCTCTTCGTTTGGCAGAGGCTAGCTCCTCCCGCACAGCCTAATAAAGAAAAAGTAAGTTGAATATTCTAATAATTAAATGATACTGTTACACTTGTACTAAATGTAATATTAGTTGTACTAGTTTGGGTAATAATGATAACAATACAAACCAGTTTACCTGCATCATTCTTGTCTCAGTTAACTCCCTATTCCTCATAATTGCCTCCATATTTGCCTGAAAGGAAACATACAAACTGAATAAAAAGATTAAGAAGGCCTCATATGATCGAGGTTATAGATAAGGTAAATTCTATTTTCCTTGACCGTGAAGGGAAAACAAAAGGGAAATGCAAGATACAGTTTAAGATAATTGAAGTGAAAAATGATATACCCATAGCACCTAAAAATTTATATGAAGAACCACTGGAAACTTCATAATGCAGATGGGTTATCATTCCTATTTAATACTAATCTAGCAGAAACTCGAAGTGCTAATTTTTGGCTTGGTATACTAAATTTCTCTTCTGAGTGATAAGCAGGCCATGCATTGATATATAAACCTGAAAGTGCGTCCTACCTGCAGTGAAGCTAGATTTCCTTCAGCTGAGGAAGCCTGCTTCTTTAGAGCATCCATAGAATTGACAAGTGTCTCAATTTCAGAATTTTTTGCGGCCAAAGCCTCAAGCATATTTGACTCTACTCTTGTCACTTCACTCTTAGATAAAGACAAATCATGTTGTAACCGCTTTATGCGAGCCTCATAAGATTTACTGAGCTCCCTCTGTCAAGCCAGCATCTCACATTGTAAAGAAAACTACAACAAAATTATATCATGCATGTTCACAGATACATAAGAATAACATATTATGGGTGTGAACACCATCAACATATATGGATTCACCTCTGCGACAAGAAGTTCCTCAAGCTGTGCATTTTCAGATTTGTATTCTTGAAGGCGAGTTGAAAGTCCAGCGCAAACCTTGATTATGATAACAGAAGTTATTAGAACTTCCATGATAGAAAATTGGCAGACAGGTGTAAGGGATGGACAGGCTTGAAATAGGACTCCAAAAACCATCCAAGACAAGTGCACTATTCAGAAAATAGTTTATACTGAGTGTATTTCAAAATAAAGGGCAACCATAGCCAAGTATACAGCAAATCAGATAAATCTATGAAGCACTGGCCTCATTGTAAGAGACAACTAACAGGCCATAAGCACTGGCCTCTGTGTTAGATCATTGGTGATCAACAAAAAGTTCCTTATGTGTTTTGATGATGAGCAAAACGTTTAAGTTGAAGAGAAACACGTTGGAAAGCTTGGAGTTGCGAAATCAAGTCACAGAAGCATCTAACGTACGTTAGAAAAGAGTCACGTACATTAGAGAGGGTTTGAATACAAACAGAAGTCACTGAAACCCTCTGAAACACGTTTCACGTACGTCAGAAGAAGTTCACATACGTGTGTGTTCATTGACGTACGTGAGATGGAGTTTCACATACGCAAGATGCTCCGGATTAAAAACAGAAGCTACTGGATGGTTCAAACATAGAAGTCACGTACGCCAGTTATGATTCACGTACGTGAACTGAGAATCCGCTATGATCAACGTACGTCAAGTCATGTTAACGTACATGTGCTGGAGCTAAAGTCAGGTAACGTACGTCAAATTGTGGTAACGTACGCGAGATTGTCACATACAGTAATAGACAGCTTTAAACAGACTCCAACGACTATATTCTTCTCTCCAATGGTCATATTGATTCAAAGGGCTATAAATACATCAAGAAAATACCAAAAACGTGCTGAACAACATCAAAAATCATAGAGTCAAACTTCCTATCAATTTTCATCAAGAAAAATATCAATTCAAACTAGAGATTTAGATTCACGCATAAATCTCAAATATTCAACTCTAGCATAGAGCTTCATTATTTGTAAACCATTTGTATACACTTTGAAAGTGTGAGTTAGGTTTGTTGTAAACCTAAGTAAAACAACATTGTAGAAATTTTTTATGAACCTAAGTATAAAACAACATTGAGAGAGGTTTGTTGTGAACCTATAGAAAACAATATTGTTGGTCTTAAAGGTGTTGAGCCAGAATCAACCTCGTGTATTGGCCTTGTTGGATTGAGCCGCAATCAATCATCGATAGTGAAAAACCTAAGTGAGACTTAGGTAGTGGATGTAGGCAAGGTTGACCGAACCACTACAAATCCTTATGTTGATTTCTCTATCTCTCTTCTCAAGTCGCTTCCGCTATCCATTCAATAGACCGAAAATGCTCCAACACTCTGGGCATAAATGTGGTATAAAAACAGTCATTTTCCTACTTTCTACTGATTCCCAAGATACATTGGTTAGCAACAAACATACTAGTTGAGGCTTACCCAGGCTAACCTTGCCTCCTTTGACTGATCAGTGGAAATGGCAGTCTTAAGCAGTCCTTGAGCCTGCAGACCAACTAAAAGAGCTAATCAGTAAAATTCTGTGTATTTTCATAGGAGAAAAATCAGATTTCTGCTCTGGCTTTTTTTGATTGGCAGGAGAATCAACACTATGATCAGCTTCTTTGGATAGAGTTCCATCAATAACGGGAGAATCAGGAACTACTGATTGAGATTTTTCTTGTTCAGTCTGTGAAAGAGCATCAGTATCTCCTAACTTGATCGTTTGGTCTGTTTGAATTGGATGGTCTTTGTCGGTAACCACTGTTTCTTTAGTAGGTGATGATGGAGAACGTTGCTTCAAAGGAATATCCAAAGCATTTTCAACGGGAAGCTCACCATTTGAAGTTGACGTTGCAGCATCACCGTCAGCAACAGCAATAGGCAATTCCACATTATCAGCATCATGTTTAACCACTTCATTTGCTGGTCTTTCTGATGATTGAATGCTACAGTTATCTTTCTCAGCACTGACTCGACGCTCAATCGTGGCTTCAGCTATGGATGAACTAGAAGGAGTTCCATCAGCTTCAACGGGTGTCGGGTGTTGTAGCCTTTTCCTTATCAGATGCTGCATCAACTTGAGAAGTTATTGTTCCAGTTGGCTCCACAGAAGCATCACTAGCTTTGGAAGATTCTTTATCAGAAATTCTTCTTTGAGCCTGTGAATGATAACTATGTTACTTAAGCCATACAATTTGACATTCACTAAAGCTAGAGGCATGCTGGATCGTACCTTTAATTTTGACTTTGTTGCCCTTTTTGGTTGAGATCCTTTCCCATTAGAAGCTTAAAATTATCAAACAAAGAGGAAATGCAACTGATAAGCATAGCTAACTAAAACGTAAGTGCTGAAGGTTCTCATAACTCAGATTGTTCTTAATAGTATGCTAAAATGAACGTCAAATAGCAGTTTCTTAGTTAGGGCCTGATTGAGCTTGAATGTGACTTACAGCAGGAACTATCCATTGTACTGGAACAAATCAACCTACATTGGTTTCAAAAGGCCAAATTATCTGCAAGATATGATGGAGACATGAATACACAATACTTTCATGCATCTACCATCATTCGCCGTAAACAAAATTGAATCGAAGCACTAAAGAATGAAGCTGAGGAGTGGATCTCAGAACCAGATAAAACTAATTGAATTGGTTTCCACCTACTTTCAAAAATTGTACACGGAGGAAAACTATAATGTTGTTCAAGTTTACTTACTTGATGTTTTCCCTTCCCTTGTTGACCGAGTTGTGCAGGTGTTGAACAGACCTTTCACTGCAGAGGAAGTTAAAAGGGCCCTTTTTGACATGGCACCACACAAAGTACTAGGATTTGACGGTTTCCCAGCAGTCTTCTTTCAAAGGAATTGGGAGGTGGTCAGCCAGGGTGTATGTGAAAAGGTACTGAATATTCTCAGCCTGGAGGCTAACCCAGAGGACATAAACCAGACCATGTTGGCGCTTCTTCCTAAAGTTGACAACCCCCACTTTGTTTCCCAGCTGCATCCCATAAACTTGTGCAATGTTATATTGAAAATGGTCACCAAAACGATAGCTAATAGGTTGAAATCAGTCCTACCACATCTAATCGCTTCTACACAAGCTAGCTTCATACCTGGCCGAAACATCCACGACAACATTATTATTGTCCAGGAAATCTTGCATACTATGAGAACAAGCTCAAGGAAGAGAGGCATCATGGGGTTAGAAATCGATTTAGAGAAGGCATATGATAGAATCAGGTGGTCGTTTCCAAAGGACACTCTACAGCAGATGGGGCTACCCAACCAGTTGACAAATGTAATCATGAAGTGTGTAATGCCAACTACAATGCCTTTTCTGTGGAACGGAAGCCAAACAGGTGCTTTCAAACCAACCAAAAGTATACGGCAAAGGGATCCACTTTCCCCCTACCTTTTTGTCTGTTTTATGGAAAGACTCGCCCATATTATGGAGGGAGCAGTGGCATCTAATGCGTGGAGACCTATTGCTTCAAGTAGAGGGGGCCCAAAGATCTCGCATTTGTTCTTTGCAGACGACCTGGTTCCTTTTGCCGAAGCATCGTTGGGACAATTCAATGATATTAAGAATTGTTTGGACTTTCTCTGTGAGGCCTCAGGTGCGAGAGTAAATTATAGTAAATCTAGAATTTGTTTCTCTCAAGGGATTAAACGCTGGATTGTGGGAGATGGAGAAACCATACAGTTCTGGTTGGATTGGTGGGTTGGAGATTCACCTCTTGTTTCAAGGACTTTGGTCCCTTTACCAGAGACTGAATTAACCAAGAAGGTCCACCGCTGCTGGCACCAAGGAAACTGGAATTGGGATTTGCTAAGGGGTTTTCTACATGTAGACATCCTCAAAGAGATTGCGACTTTCTCTTTAGCGGGGGATCCGTCAATTACTGACACATACTACTGGCATAACTCTACTTCAGGCTGTTTCTCAATCAGTTCGGCTTTGCAATTACTGCAACCGACACAAGATCTTTCTCCGAAAAGCTTCTGGAATAGGGTTTGGTCACTTAATACCACCCAAAGAATAAGAGGATTCATGTGGCAGGTCCTTCATAATGCGCTATTGTCCAATGCTAATAGAATGAGAAGGCGTTTGAGTACAACTTCACAGTGTTACATATGCCCAAATGCTCACGAAGATTGCTTACATATATTAAGAGATTGCCCAAAAGCAAAGGAGGTCTTGACAGAATTGGGGATAAGTGCGGATCTCTACAATTTCTATAATTGTCAGTAAATCAGGCGATAATACGCAGAAACAAAGAGCAATCATACAAGAACATAAGATTTACGTGGTTCGATCAATAACCGATCTACATCCATAGGCAGAGCACAAATATTTAATTGTTCAGAGTTACAACTTAGCCAAAAGACACTCCAAGACGTTCTCAAGCCCCCTTTATATAGTTAACAAGTAATACAAGTCAAAACCAATTAGGAAAACCCTAATTGGAACCCTAAATCCCGTCAGAATTGGTTACACGGTCAGTGAAGATAAGACACGGACAAGACTCTTCGAGACATGGTCATTTTCTCATGTCCGTGTAGCTCCAGAAGGCCCGATAAGCAAGACACGGGCACGAACACGGCTGTGGCCAAGGTCGTGTCCGCCCAGTTCATGTCTCTTCCGGCTCCAGTGAATCACACGGTCAATTTCACCCCCGTGTAGCTCCCCGTGTCCGTCCAACAACTCTTTTTCCTTCACAAATCTGTTCTTCTTTGGCTTGTATCACTTCCTACAAGGCTTTGACTTCAATCTTGATCAAGAAATTTACTCCAATCTCAACAATTCTCCACCTTAGATTGAAGTTTCTTTCCCGTTCAACTCTGAATCCCGAATTACTCATCTGTCACACCACCCCGAATGGCTTGAAGTCCTGCAACAACGAACCAAGTCCATCCCAAACTTGCCTCCACTAGTGCTAGCTTTCCATCAACTCCTAACAACACACCACCCCGCATATTTTCCTGTGTCCTCCAGTGATGGCCTTTTATCATCACCAACACAATTGACATGCATTGGTATACTTGTTGTTAGATCTCGTGAATCAACATGATTGATCTTTTCCTATTCCAGAGTCTCAATCACAAACTCCACCTGTTTTCCTGCAGAACTCACAACAGTCTTTAAACCATTAGCAACAACAGAGCTGTCAATCAATGTGTAAATGTCATTCTGCAATTTACCCTTCATCACAACCGAAGATCCATTGCACACCCGAATTCCTCCACCTCTTCCCGAGAAACTATAACCATGCTTCGACAAAGCACCAATAGAAATCAAGTTCCTTCGCAACCTAGAGACATACCAAGTATCAAGTTTTCTAACTTTCCCATCATGCATCCTGATCTTTAAAGAACCATTGCCTTCAACACTCAGCTTCTCATCATCTCCCAATTTAACACTGTCTTTCCATTCTTTAAAAGAATCAAACAGTTTCCTGAAAAAAGTCATGTGGTAAGCTGCACCAGTGTCAATAACCCAGCTATCTTCAGATCTACATGCAGAAACAGTCAACACTTCACTACTCTCTCCCTCATCAGAATTATCCTGAAACTCCACAGAATTATTCTGAACAACTGTTGCACTTGATTTTCTACCGTTTCTCCTATGTGGGCAATTCTTTCTCACGTGTCCAATCTCCTTCAGTGATAACACATCAAACCATGATTCTTACCCATTCCCTTGCCCCTAATAACGGTTAATCCGGACTCCACTCTGTCTCCACCTGAACTAGAAGTTAACCTCTTCAATTCTTTAGACAACAAAGCATCATTTACATCATTAACATAAATTTCATCTCTACCAAACATGATAGTATCAACAAAACTCTCATATGACTTAGGCAACGAATGCAACAGAAACATAATTTGATCCGCATTATCAATGTCAACACCAATACCTTTCAAATCTAATACAATCCTATTAAATTTATCAAGATATTCGTTTACCTGCATGCCTTCAGACATTATCAAGATATGCAGTCGCCTTTTCTGATAAAACTTGTTCGATAGGGATCTCTTATGATACCTACTTTCAAGCTTTTGCCACAAGCCTTCTGCAGTAGTTTCATCAGTTACCTCCCTCAAGACTTCATCCGCCAGACTCAATAGAATTGTGCTATGCGCTCTCTTCACAGCATCCGCTTTCTGCGTCGCTATCAGTTCTACCGGTAATTTCTCTTCACCTTCAATCGCCTCCTCACACTTCTGTTGAATCAGAATCGCCTTCATCTTCAGCTTTCACAGAGTGAAATCATTCAAACCATTGAATTTCTCAATATCGAATTTATACGAAGACATCTTCTTTCTGCAGAACGAACCCAAAGTTTATGAACAAACTTTTGTGGCTCTGATACCACTTGTCAGGAAATCAGACGATAGAAGATAACGTGAAAACAAAGAGCAATCACACAAAAATATAAGATTTACGTGGTTCGATCAATAACCTATCTACGTCTACGAGCAGAGCACAAATATTCTGTTATTCAGAGTTACAACTTGGCCAAAATACACCTCAAGACGTTCTCAAGTCCCCCCTTATATAGTTAACAAGTAATACAAGTCAAAACCAATTAGGAAAACCCTAATTGAAACCCTAAATCCCGTCAGAATTGGTTACACGGTCAGTGAAGGTAAGACACGGACACGACTCTTCGAGACACGGTCATTTCCTCGTGTCTGTGTAGCTCCAGAAGGCTCGACAAGCAAGACACGAGCACGAACACGAACACGGTCGTGGCCAAGGCCGTGTTCGCCCAGTTCATGTCTCTTCCGGCTCCAGTGAATCACACGATCAATTCCACGCTCGTGTAGCTCATCGTGTCCGTCCAACAACTCTTTTTTCTTCACAAATCCGTCCTTGTTTGACTTGTATCACTTCCTACAAGATTTTGGCTTCAATCTTAATCAATAAATTTACTCCAATCTCAACAATAATGTTGATCTTCAAAATTGGGTCGG